>JAVYIG010017460.1:0-26134 GCA_035222895.1 Strongylocentrotus droebachiensis | reverse complement strand
TTGTCATTTGGGTCATTTGCATTACAAAACTGGAGATAACAGAAAGGACTTGGAAAATTGTCCAGAAAACACGGGGCCATTAGTCGAAGAATGCTTCGGACTTTAAAGGTGACTGTACAGACTACAGTAATTTTATTATTATCCCCATTCTCAAAAGGCACGTCTTTCGTTTTCAATTTGAGCATAATGCGCCAAGCATTTGTGTGTTATTGAAATGGAGACACCTGTTTAATATATTCCCATCATAATTTGGGATTATCTATTCAAAAGTCGACTAATAACATATAATAGGGGGTAACAAAATCTCCTCCTCTTATAGTCTGTTCAATGTAATAATAATTCAAGGGGACTAAAGAGTGTAGAGTCATTATGTGCAAGTATTTATTAGCCTCATACCACCTTGATAAGTGCACCAACGTGTGTCGAACACCTTTTATATCATTATGATAATGCTAGTATTAAAGACATACGATTATTGTACTTGTGGTATTAAGAACTAAATGTATTGATAACCCATGATTAATTCATACATGTTTTTTTGAAATATTTTTCGAATTGTTTATTTTCCTCTCCATATATTTAAGATTCGATGTTTTTAATCTACACCATCTTTCTTTTTTTCTAGATAGGATACAGGTAGCACTGATTACCTTCAAATGTAAGATATCTTATCGTTATTCATAGGTTATTGTCCATGACGGCAGAGTCCTTTTTTTATGTCATTGTATTACTCGAACTATTTCATTTCTGTTCACATACTTAATTAATATTTTAATGCATGATGTTCGAGTTAATGTTCCACTTCCAAATTTCCACATTGTTGAATTTTGTTCGTTTTATTTTTTTTTCATTGTCTGTTTTATCCTTTTCATGGGGGGGGGGGGGGTGTGTATAGTTTTGTGTATCAATGTGTGCGTCTTGTAATGTCTTTTGTTAGCAGGCAGTAGTCTAGGTTTGAATGTTTCTTTGTACATGTTTAAGTATGTGACAAATACAAGTATGCACTGTTGCAAAACGACAAAGGAATAGAACGGCCGCAGATGGCGCTCTTGCTCTTGCGGAGTTCAATGAATTGGGAAACGCTTGGCGTTGCTCCTTCATCCATGGGATTGTTATTTATTATTATCTTAACCTACATTATCATTGGTTTAATCATTATCATCATTATCATGAATAATTAGTAACATTATCATTATCAGTATTATCAATAATGATAATAATAATAATGGATATTTATATAGCGCACATAATTTATCCACCCTGCAAGGCGCTCCAATATTACCCCGGATCAGCTAGGCTTCCGATTTCGGTGCTCACAGCATTCAAGGAATTCCTTCTTATCGGTATACATTTATTATTATTATTATCAATTATAATATTATTGTTATTATCTTTATTATTATTATCATGATCACAATCTTCATCATCCTTAATATCTTCACCGTTTCATTCCTTCTATAGGTTCATCTTCTCAGGAACCTTGTGTATTAGCATTCTTTTATTAAGGTAACTGTACTTTTGGTTGACTGATGAACAAATCAAACCCGGTATCCTTCGGAATATATAATGGCGATACTTCACTCTAGTGTATTTTCATGTCGTTGCGTGCCACCTCTAAAATAACGGGGCCCATTTGCTATTCATAAGGACCGTTATTCATAAGGACCTCTATTCATATAAGGACCGCTATTCATAACGTGGAACTTCCCATACCTGCAGGTCCGCTATTCATAATGGTAAAAGAGGGTCACTATTCATAAAGAAATAAGGTTCGTTAATCATAAGGACCGCTATTCATAACGTGAGATGAGGGTCGCTATTCATAATACGAAATGAGGTTCATTACTAATAAGGGTCGCTATTCATAATATGAAATCAGGGTCGCTATTCATAATACAAAATGAGGTTCATTACTCATAAGGGTCGCTATTCATAAGTTTTTGCTATTCATAAGGTCCGCTATTCATAAGAACCGCTATTCATAAGGTCCGCTTTTCATAATCGGAGAAAAGGGTCATTATTCGTAAGGACCGCTATTCATAACACGAGGAGAGGGTCTCTATTCATAATACGAAATGAGGTTCGCTATTCATAATACCACGAGAGGGTCGCTATTCATAATAGGAGAAGAGGGTCGCTATTCTTAATAGGAGAAGAGGGTCGCTATTCATAATAGGAGAAGAGAGTCGCTATTCATAATATGAGTAGAGGGTCGCTATTCATAATACGAAATGAGGGTCGCTACTCATAATAGGAGTAGAGGGTCGCTATTCATAATAGGAGAAGAGGGTCGCTATTCATAATAGGAGAAGAGGGTCGCTATTCATAATACGAAATGAGGGTCGCTATTCATAATAGGAGAAGAGGGTCGCTATTCCTAATAGGAACAGAGGGTTGCTATTCATAATAGGAGAAGAGGGTCGCTATTCATAATACGAAATGAGGGTCGCTCTTCTCCTATTATGAATAGCAACCCATCTCTCCTATTATGAATAGCGACCCTCTTCTCATATTATGAATAGCAACCCTCTTCTCCTATAATGAATAGCGACCCTCTTCTCATTTTATGACTAGCGACCCTCTTCTCATATTATGAAAAGCAACCCTCTTCTCCTATTATTAATAGCGACCCTCTTCTCCTATTATGAATAGCAACACTCTTTTCGTATTATGAATAGCGACCCTCTTCTTATATCATGAATACCGACCCTCTTCTTTGATTATGAATAGCGGTCCTTACGAATAATGACCCTTTTCTCCGATTATGAAAAGCGGACCTTATGAATAGCGGTTCTTATGAATAGCGGACCTTATGAATAGCAAAAACTTATGAATAGCGGTCCTTATGAATAGCGACATTGACCCGAAATAACGATGACGGGGTCTATTCGCTATTCATAAGGACCGCTATTCATAAGGTCCGCTATTCATAAGGACCGTTATTCATAACGTGTAAATTCCCGTACTTCCTGGTCCGCTATTCATAATGGCAAAAGAGGGTCACTATTCATAACGAAATAAGGTTCGTTAATCATAAGGACCGCTATTCATAACGTGAGATGAGGGTCGCTATTCATAATTCATATTAAGGGTCATTAATCATAAGGACCGCTATTCATAATATGAAATCAGGGTCGCTATTCATAATACGACGAGAGGGTCGCCATTCATAATACGAAATAAGGTTCATTACTTATAAGGGTCGCTATTCATAACATGGGAAGAGGGTCGCTATTCATAATACGAAATGAGGGTCGCTATTCATAATAGGAGAAGAGGGTCGCTATTCATAATAGGAGAATAGGGTCGCTATTCATAATAGGAGGAGAGGGTCGCTATTCATAATAGGAGGAGAGGGTCGCTATTCATAATAGGAGAAGAGGGTCGCTATTCATAATACGAAATGAGGTTCGCTATTCATAATAGGAGAAGAGGGTCGCTATTCATAATACGAAATGAGGGTCGCTGTTCATAATAGGAGAAGAGGGTCGCTATTCATAATACGAAATGAGGTTCGCTATTCATAATAGGAGAAGAGGGTCGCTATTCATAATACGAAATGAGGGTCGCTATTCATAATAGGAGAAGGGGGTCGCTATTCATAATAGGAGAAGAGGGTCGCTATTCATAATAGGAGAAGAGGGTCGCTATTCATAATATGAAATGAGGGTCGCTATTCATCATAGGACTAGAGGTTCGCTGTTCATAATAAGGAATGAGAGTCGCTATACATAATACGACTAGAGGTTCGCTATTCATAATACGAAATGAGGGTCGCTATTCATAATACGGTATAAGGGTTGCTATTCATAAAAAAATGTAAATTAAATAAGCAATAAACATCAGTAGGCGAAATAATGGATAGGGGATACCCCACGGCTGTAGCGTAGGCGGGAGGGGGCCACATGGCCCCGAATATTTGTAGAAAACATTTATTGAAAACATATTGAAAACAATTCTGAACAAAAGAAAAGAAAAAGGCGTGCCCCCCCCCCCCCCCCATCAGTCCGACCATTCAGCCTACCCTCCCTGCAGTATTTCCGTGGTACAAGTACATATTACTGACAATTCTCGTCCAATTAGTTCATAGATGGCGTAGGCTGTTTGTGTTTCACAGGGGGGGGGGGGGGGTGTGCGGTTGGGGTGTAGCAGTGTTGCCATCAAGGGGTTGATCTATCATGTCCCTTACCTTCAGCAAAGGATGGAAGCGACAAAAAGGGGGTTGTAGGCAGGGGAGTCGCTAGACCTTTTTCAGTTTGAGGGGGGGGGGGTGAAGAGGCCACCGAATACCGACAAAAATAGCTACCAATTATATATTAACATATATATATATGTTAATGCCAATGTCCCAATGTCTACAAATTTAACCCTATAAATCCGGGGCCAGGAGCCAAATTATTTTCAACCCCCCCCTCCCCCCTTCCCGTGCGAAGCGCGGAAGCTTTGACGTTCCATTAAAATATTAGAGAAAGAAGACGATTTGTTGTACCGTTCACTCTACTCTTAATCCTTGTCTGAAATCATTTTCCCCCGTATAAGTGCCCTTCAAAGCTTATTTTGATCCCTCCCCTGTTGTTTTCTAGAACTTCCATGATGACCTAGTACATTGTATAATGCTTTACTTGCAGATGGTTTACCTAGTAAGATGCATGTGCTTGCTTGCATTGAGGTCATTTCAGGTCTTACATATTGATGAGCTGCTGAAATTAACTAGGAGGTATGCGCGTATTGGCGAATGTGGCTTTGCTGCTCTACTTTTTTTTAAAACTTCCCACGCCATGTAATGAGTGTTTAGTGTACATTATATGGGACGTACAGTGATAGATGGAAAGTTATTTCAGTATATTCGAAATGACTTTTAGGTAACTCCTGTTTCCTCCCACATCATCAACATTCATTCATTTCATTTCATCTACATCATCAACATTCATTCATTTCATTTCATCTACATTTAGGTAACTCCGTTTTCCTCACACATCATCAACATTCATTCATTTCATTTCATCTACATTTCAGTTCATGAAATGCATTCAGAAAATGAAGAAAAAAAGAAACGAAAATAACCCGTTAAAGCGCGGAAGCTTTAACGTTTCATTAAAATATTAGACAAAGAAGACGATTCGGACGATTCGGGCGACTCTTAATCATTGTCTGAATTCTCAAAAATGTTTCTTTATCCGATAAAAAGTCACATTTCGTAGGGGAAAAAAATTACCGACATAATACATCTCACCGACTTCAAACTTCTACATAAATATAGTATACGAAGATCGAGCAAGAATACCGATTTGTTTTTGTTCTCCTCATCAGTAAGGAAGTAAGATTTTCAAGATTTAAAGTCAAATAAGATACGATTTTGCGATCGTAAAGCATTATGCGAACGGTGGCGTCCCCTTTATTATGTCTTTTTTTTTTTAAAGTAGGCCTATATTTTCATTTAAGCATTGATAATTATATAAAAATACATCCCCCTTATCTAGCTAATATATTTCCCCCGCTCCAGTGGTGACAAAAAAGGGAAACATAACACACACATAATCATATCGTAATTTGTCCCCTTTGTGCGAACCCCCCCCCCCCTCCTCCCCTCAACTGATAGTCAAACTTAAGATTTACTTTGGTGACAAGACCATATATATTATAAGGAAACCACCTCAACCCCCCCCCGAAAATAAATATTAAGGTCCGCTACCTGAATGTCCGAGTCGTCATCATAAAGGCGAAGGCGGCGGGTGTGGGGGGGGGGGGGGGAGGGGGGGGGGGAAAAGGTGAGCTTGAGGAAGTTTCATGATTCAAATGTTATTGATTTAAATTCTCAATTATGTTTATAACATTGGATAACAAATGTCAAACCTACTTAAAAACAAGACAAATATTCAGGGCCATGTGTCGCCTTGGGGGTGTCCTCCGTCCAATATTTCCATTTGTAATGAGCATTTTGGATATTGCTTAGGCCTATTTCATTTTATGAATAACAACCCTCATCCCGTATTATGAATAGCGACCCTAACTCTATGTTATGAATAGCGACCCTCATTCGTATTATGAACAGCGACCCTCTACTCCTATTATGAATAGCTCTTCTCCTATTATGAATAGCGACCCTCTTCTCCTATTATAAATAGCGACCCTCATTTCGTATTATGAATAGCGACCCTCTTCTCCTATTATGAATAGCGAACCTCGTTTCGTCTTATGAATAACGACCCTATTCTCCTATTATGAATAGCGAACCTCATTTCGTATTATGAATAGCGACCCTCTTCTCCTATTATGAATAGCGACCCTTTTCTCCTATTATGAATAGCGACCCTCTTCTCCTATTATGAATAGCGAACCTCATTTCGTATTATGAATAGCGACCCTCTTCTCCTATTATGAATATCGACCCTCTTCTCCTATTATGAATTGCGACCCTCTTCTCCTATTATGAATAGCGAACCTCATTTCGTATTATGAATAGCGACCCTCTTCTCCTATTATGAATAGCGAACCTCATTTCGTATTATGAATAGCGACCCTCTTATCCTATTATGAATAGCGAACCTCATTTCGTATTATGAATAGCGACCCTCTTCTCCTATTATGAATAGCGACCCTTATGAATAATGACCCCGATTTTGCATTATGAATAGCGACCCTCTTCTCGTATTATGAATACCGACCCTCTTCTCTGATTATGAATAGCGGTCCTTACGAATAATGAACCTTATGAATAATGACCCTTTTCTCCAATTATGAAAAGCGGTCCTTATGAATAGCGGTCCTTATGAATAACGGACCTTATGAATAGCGGTCCTTATGAATAACGGACCTTATGAATAGCGGACCTTATGAATAGCGGACCTTATGAATAGCGACATTGACCCACGATGACATGCATGACAAGATCTAGGTTTTCCAAAGAAAAATTAAAACGTAAATTAAATGGACAACGTGATCTAGATTGCTCGAAAGGATAGATAATTATGTTCAAATGCGTTAGACAAACTAGAAAACCACAATAAATCATAATCATTATCATGAATTTAAATCTCTTAATACTACAATAATCTCACAAATTGTAAGCGAAGAAAATGAATAACAAATTATGATATTAATAAGGATGAAAGGAAAATGCATACAAAAAAGGGCATCCGACCGTTCAAGTGTTGGTGACCCGGCCCCCCACTCCGGGGTCGGAATGACCGCATGCGTGTTACCAAAATGTCCGGTAAAGGGGTACCTTTTACGCACCAAAGTCCGGCTCGTACATACTCAAAATTGACTTTACACACCGGACTTAGGGGGTGTTTTCAAAAGGAGGGAACACGCATATGCGTACCCTAAATAACACGGAGTGGGGGGGGGGGGGGGGGGTGGTGAGCAAGTGAATTACCGTTGGGTCTATACTACCCAATCTATATTACCATAATACCAATCATCATTTCGCTACCTATCATTTGGTCTAATGACCATTTAGGCTAATATCATATCCATTTGGTCTATTCTTCATTTAATATAATAATCAGTCTATTTCCCAGCTTGTCTAACGTCCATTTCGTCTACTATCCATAAGTTCTAGTAAGCATGTTTTTGCCTGCATATATATATAGTCAATTTTAATCTGAAGAAATAAAATTGAAACCGGTCAAAGAGAAAGAAGAGAACTCTCAACAATTCTTAATGTATCAATAATTGTTTTAATTAGTATTTATTTTTGAAATTTTATCGTACGAAGGACGTTATAAATGGTTTACATTTTTCAGTGACAGCACTTGGGGCGGCGGCACTTTTGAGATGTCCTTTGGCGGTATCTTGAAAGAAAACAATAACTTGCCGACGCTCTTTGTGTCAGCCGCGCGATACATTTCATGTGCGCGTAGCGACGGAAATAGTGCGCGCATCGTCTGGAATCTATGGTAGCAGCTGGGGCGTTTTGATTCCCACAATGCTAGCGTGAGAACTGTCATTCTACTTGCGGATGTGGTAGAGAATGGAAGCATACATTGATCTGTCGCAAATATTCGCATATATATATACGCAAACACACTGTACATTATAATATATATAAATCTCTGACGACATTATAGGCATACATGTACATTGTGTCTGTGCTGAACCGCATAACACAATATTCATTTGATATACTTCCAATTACCTCAAGGTATGAGAATCACCGCCGATCCTTCATTATTTGATGCTCCAGAATCCGAATTCATTTCGAAGAGGTAGAGTAGAGGATGTCTCATGAAAATGTGAAAGTATAAAGAAGGGACATTTATTTATTTCCTGCATTGTTGGTATTGTACGAAACAAACAAAATCACTAATCCGTGATTAAATTTCTGGATGTGAACGAAAATATATATTTATATCTCTCCATATCTCTCTCTCTCGCTCTCTTTTTCTTTCTTTCTCTGTTTCCTTTTTTTTTTTTGGGGGGGGGGGGGGGGTATTTGATGATGTTACTGTACATGACTTCATTAAAATACTAAATGTAGACATCAATCGTTTGGTGATCCCCCAATTTGTATACGTGAGCTGAACAATGTTATCCTGTTAAAAGATGTTTTAATAAATAGATAAATAACATGATATATGATTAAAACATGATCTCAACTACTTTCAAGAAAAAAACAATCAGGGGCTACTGCAATACCCTATTGTATATCTCCTAGAAGTCATGTTCGTGTTACGTAATATGTCCTTGTAAATGTTCGGGCATTTTACAAGGCGATGGATAGTGCTATTGAAATCGCATTGAAATATTTTTTTTCTGAAGGCTGTGCGACCATGCTTGAAATTCAATTAGCATGATAACAAGAACTAAAATTGGAACTATGAAAGCGAAAAGAATACACCCCAACAAAACATCTCCCCGAGAAAAAAAATCAGTCTACAACTGACCTCATTGTCTCATGCTATAGATCCATTGCCATGGCAATTCTTTTATTGACACACATTGTACTTGTTATAGATGACCTTTAAATCACAATAGAGAGCTTTATTCAATCACGGTTTTGGTGTGGAATAACGATGGGAGATATGAATAATGCAATAACGGAAGGAAAACGTATTTCCGTTGCCGTAACCCCATAATATCCGATCTTATTTAATATCGCCGGCGTGGAAAGTAGACCTATATGAATTCAGGTTGCTAAAAGTTCATTTATTCCGTTTCCCGTCATTCGGAGCGTATTTTATTGAATATTGAATTATCCTTTTTGAGAATTTTCCATTCATAGATGTGATTTGATTTCATGGGTCTTTGTGTGTGTGTGTATGCATCATATTTTCATGATGCATCGTTGTTCACGAAGTGCAATAAACGTGACCAACAGTTTAATATGCAGAGAAAACCGACTATGAAAGAGACATGGTGGAATGGGGAAAGAGGATTGAAGGGGAAAGGGTGAATGAAGGGAATATGAGAAAAAGAGAGAGCGAGAGAGAGAGAGAGATAGAGAGAGAGAGGGAGGTGTGAGAGAAAGAGAGAGAATTAGAGAGGAAGAGAGGTATAATGAGAAGGAGAGAGAGAGAGAGAGAGGGGGAGATATATATATATAATGAGAGAGGAAGAGAGAGAGATGTAATGAGAGGGAGCAGAAAGAAAGGGAGAGAAAGAAGAGAGAGAGAGAGAAAGAGAGAAAGAGAGAATTCGATACTAGATACACTTTTTAACTGTTTTATTTTCATTTGAATCACACACGATTAATTACCATCATGATAAAGCTTTTCATACATTGTTCGGCCTGCAAACTTGTTCCCAAATATCTGAGTTCATGGATATCCAACTTCACTTTACATGTTCATGAAGATGTTACTGTTAGGTGATGTTGATGATACGTGGCAGAAGAAAATGTCCAACTACAATCACTGGTGAAACTTCCTGCTAAATATGTCGAGAAAATGTTGAACACGACACGCGTGCCATTGTCTGCTCTAATATGCATCCTGAATATCATGACTATGAAAAACAAACAAGACACCGTGATCTAATACAAATCAATCTTCATAATTTCAGATTTCATCACTTTACCATGTCAGAAAGTGATACAAATCCCCCAATTCGCTTGTGCAAATAATGAAAGTGGGCTATTTTCACGGAGGCGCGTTCGTGTATTCTCAGGTCATTAAAACGCAAATACCAGAAGCATCTAGGGGCGTGCGCTCCAAGACCCGGTATAATTTTCATCAAACATGAGATTGTTTGAAATGCGCATTGTCCGAAAGAAAAAGGGGGAATCGAAGAAGAGAGGGAAGAGCTTTTTGACAGCTCAATTATCAATGGCGGCGTAATCGGCCAGAAGTCTTTCATCAAGTGTTACCATTAGATCATTCTTGCGAGTAACAGCGATACATCATCGTTTCATTATTGCACCTTGTATCACAACACACGGTCAATAAAGTAGTAAGGAGGCGTTTAGAGACGGAGACGCATCTCTTTCTTCGGCGAGAGGTCCCCGTGGAGCGCGAAGATCGCATACCCGCTGTCGTGTCTATTCCCCGCAGACAGTCACGGAGTGGGAAGAGAGGGTTGTGTTCGTAGAGCGCGCAGACGATTTGGGAGACACGGGTTTACGTTTTCACGCACTGTTCAGGCCAGCGCGTAAGCCCCAATTAATGGCGGACGTATTTACTTTCAATTTTGCACGATAATGACAGCAAATCCGTCCGGATGTATTTAAACACGAAATCCGTGCCTCCCGATAGCTACTCGGCTGGTTCTCGCATGTTATCTGGTTTACAGCACCGGGGGTTATTGGACGAAATACTGTACCCCTCTTGGGCATTTCACGCGCTTGAATTACCCTTGCAGATGCAGTGAAGTGACATTATACTGGTAAAACCGAAGAGCAACGTCATTAAAATGCTCGTTAAGGAGAAATCCCACTTCAAGCCAGAAGTGGAAGAGCAAACCATTATCTTCTTGATTGCTTCTTTGAGATGCTAGGCCTAGGTGAGAGAGGAGTTGAACATCTTGCAAAATAATGGAAAGTACGTTGTGTCTTGTTATTATCGTATTCGTGAGTCAGAATATTAACATAAAACAAACAAAACAATAGATGAACATAGAAATATTAAAACCAATATTTTCAAAGACAGTATCATTATCATTATTATTCTTATTATCATCATCATCATCATAATAATTTTTGATTACTATTATTAGTATCGTGATTATGGGGATGATCATTAAATGAATCTACCGATTCAGCGAAATAACGCAATGGAAGCGAAAAGGCAGTTTCGATAGCATCGCGTTCATCACCGTTTTCAACATGACAACAATATAATGACGAACCAAGTAATCCGAACATCATTTCTATGGGACATGCAATCATGACGAAGGGGTATTAAAATTGTCCTTGAGTTGATTTTGCGAAAATAGTTGCTAAATTCGAGATTCTATACGTATAGTAATTACACCATTCCAAAAAGTGTAATTCTTTTACTGTCTGTACGATTTTGTTTGAATTGTCAAACCTTCTTTGATTGTTCTGCTATCTTATGGAGCAATTTGCAATGAAGGTTGTATTAAAATCTTTTGTGGTGATGAAGTGCTATGATAATAACAAGAGTTGAGCCAAATGAACCAACGTCGCCAGTGAATCATCAGCTATGGAAGGTATAGCAATTACAATCATTGCATATATTTTAAAGAAAATACGCAGCTTGTGAGAACTTTTTTTTTCTTTTTCAAAAAGAGCTAAGAATCTATTGTCTCGGTTTGCGCTTCAAATTTTACTCGGTCTATATACAAAACGATGAAGAAAACAAAATCAGAAATAAGTCAATTAGTTTGTGATTATGTTTAATTTACAATCTCTTCTGATATACTAACTATATTTGATCCTGATAAATAATTACTCTAATTAGAAATGAATTTCATGAATAATATAATGCACACTGTAGGTGCTATTACTAAAACCCCTCGAGGTGACGTCTGATAGTGTAAAAGTAGGAGCAACTTTGCTGCTGTAACAAGCACAAAATACACTGATAGAATATACTCTTGGCATGCTTAGTGTACAATTAGTAGCACCTGCACTTGTGGTATAGCAGTACTGCTAGTTCAGTCATTGTTGAAAATATCTCTACCGGTGCTAACATCGGTGCTTAATTTCATTTTATTTTTAGTGAGGTGATAACAAGGCCAGATAACAAGGCCAAATTGAATGTAGGATGGGGTCCTATTATCTTCTTTTCATTATTCCCTACCCCTTCCTAAATTCCGTTTTCCCCCACTCTCTCTTAATTTCTAGGACTTAAATTTTAAATCCATTTGGAGACTTAAAATATTTCAAGTCTTTAAGACTTAATAAATTGGGAATTCGACTAAAAGTTTTATCGAAACCAGCTTCTAGATATAAATCTTGGAGAGACTTAAACTTCTCGCCAATCAGATGTGCATATTTCCAGTTGCACCAGTTGATGACTGACTGTTGGCATATTTCCAGTTGAACCAGCTGACACCAATTAATTTGCATATTGAATATGGGGTGCGTGCAGATCTATGTTGTTTTAACAATTTATCTGAATTTACAGCATATTTCTTAATTACTGATGATTTAGGTATATGCAATTCATTTCGAAAATACTACAAATATAAATTACCAGTTATTAGGACATTTCGCTACTTCGTATGAATTACATTTAATTAAACATGAATAAGGGAAACATTAACTATGAACTAAAATAATTTCAATAAAATACAAGTATATGAAAAAAAAATCGATTAATTAAATTATGTATAAGTCTACTTATTACCGATGCCTTTACATTGAAAATACAGACGTACCAGTATTGAATTGTTGTTGCCGTTCAACTGGTTAGAAGTTTTACCAAATGGTTCTAATGGCTCAGCTAGACCAGTAAATCTAAAAGACTTGAAATATAAATACAATTGACTTAAACTTTAAATCTTTCAGGGACTAAAGATTTTAAGTCTTAGCTAAGACTTATTTTTGAAATGAATCCAAGAAAGGTTTAAAGTAAATATTAAAAGACTTGAAATATAAAAGATTTATGTTTAAATAAACCTTGAAAAGATTTAAAGGTAAAACTAAAAATATTTAAATTTTAAATCTAAGAGACTTATATTTTAAGTCTTTTGTGGTTTTAAAATTTTAAGTCTTAATAAAGACTTATTTTAAATCCCAAAGGGTTCGTCACTAATATCAGTCTCTGTTAGATTTAAAAGTAAGACTTTAAAATTTAAAAATAAGACTTTCAAATTTAGAGAGTAATAATAATAATAATAATAATAATTGGAACAATTTATATAGCGCAACTGCTATATGAATAGTCTTTACTGCACTGTGACGAAAACAAAACACGAACTCCTAAAAGAGCTTTTATTTTGATTTTACAGACACACAATAAAAAGAACTATTCAAAAGCTCTTGATAACAAATGCGTTTTCAACAAAACTTGGAAGACAGCAACAGATTAGGGCATCATTAGGCCTTGAAGGCGCGATCTCCAAGAGTTATTTTTTTAATGTGAGGTAGCTTTGGAAGCAGCTTGCCCTATGTACTTCGTATTACTTATATGCAGATGAATTTGATATTAATGATAATAAGTGTTCCAAACAATTATGGGCTTGATAATTCAATGCTTTGTAAAATAGCAACAGTATCTTGATTGCAATTCTCTACCTTATTGCCAACTAGATTATGTAAAATCAGTGGCGTAGACAGGTTCGTACACCTGGGGGGATGACTCAGGGGCGGATCTAGCTTTTTGCTAAGGGGGGGTTGACCAAAATAATGACGATGCGGAGCATCGTCCACGAGCCGCGAAGCGGCGAGCCGATTTTTTTTTGGGGTGTTTATTTGAACCCCGTAAGTGATGTTTTCCTGGCATCTATTAACACAATGGAGACCATAAAAAGCAGTGCATGATAACGTCTTTTTAAATCAAGTAACAGTTAAATACACAGTTATATCCAGAGTTATCATATGTTTGGTTAAGTTACCAGATGAGTTGAATATCTTCGCACAATATTTGCACTTGAAAGGGTTTCTCTCCAGCGTGCGTTTTTTTTTTTTTTTTTTTTTTTTTTCCCTTTTTTTGTTTGTTTGTTTTTTGGGGCCGCCCAAGGGGGGGGGGGGTTTAAACCCCCTAACCCCCCCTACCCCCGTAGATCCGCGCCTGTTTAATCTTGTGGTTATCTTGTGGTTTCCAAACCACAAGATAACCACAAAATACTTGTAAGATTTTCTTTTTTTTACCGTCTGAATTGGCTTTCACCGTGTGAATGCGGCTAATAACAATAAACACAATTACAATAATGATGAGGATTATTATTATCATCATCATAATTATTATTATTATTAATATTATAATTGTTATCATTATTATTATTACTATTATTATCATCATTATGACTTGTTAAGTAAGCAAATATCATTCCCCAAAACCTGGGGGGGATGATTGTACATGCCATCCCCCCCACCTTGTGAGGTGGGGGGGATGCATCCCCCTCATCCCCCCCCCCCCCCGTTGTCTACGCCCCTGTGTAAAATAGGGACATTTTGAGGATGGGAGGGGGAGGGTGGTTGGCTAGGGTAGCATTATCTTAGCTGCACCTATACATATTTTCTTTTCATGAACAAAGTACCCTGATCGCTCAGCTAAAGTAAATCTAACGATTCTAAGCCGTTATTATGCTTCAGAAATAATGATTCTACAGTGAACCAATGATAACTAATTATATTATCAAATAGCAAAATATGCAATTTTAACATGTTGTCAGAATGTCAGAATCTGGAATCAGTATACTATAGGGGTCCTAATATAAAGCACGACTGTGCATGTTGAAATACAGTAAACATCAAATGTTTTTGCAAATTATGGTAAGAGATACCATGATTCAAATGTACAGAGGCGAATGACAAACACTAAAACGGGCGTAGATGGCGACATTTCATTACAGTATTCAGTCTCATAAAGTGAGAGCCAGGCCATGGCATGTCAACTGCCATGACTGCCAAGATCATTACCGACGAAAAATAAAACATTTCTAAATGAGAATCGCGTAAGAAGAATTAAATGCAATGCAAGCATTAAATTTAATAAGATTCAATTCAAATTCAATAAATTCAATCTCCAGTAGGCAGGCGCGCCGGAAGCATGTTGGGACTGGGGGGGGGGGGGGGGGGGGTGGGCAGCAGAAAAATATGCATTACCACCACCAGTTCTTACACGTTTCATGCAGGCCCCGCAGAATTTTTTTAAAGTGGAGTATTAACGACCAGATAGAGCGTAAATTGGCGTGGGGTCCAGGGACTGAGCACCCGGAAGCTCAGGGTGTTTAGGAATTAAACTAGGTCAGATAAGCATATTTAGAAACCTTATTTGTGACACTGGCAGGTCACTAATAATTGGCAGAGAGTCCAGGAAGCAGAGCCCCGGAAGCGGCGGAGGTTTTAAGGTATTTAACTACGGTCAGATGAGCATCCAGGGGCCGCCTTAGGGCCCTTGGTGGGATCCAGGGAGAAGAGCCCGCGGAGCTCAGGGGTTTTGGGTATTTAATTACGGTCAGATGACCATCCAGGGGCCCGCCTTTAGAGTCCTTGGTAGCAGAGGCGGTTCTCCTGGGGGGGGGGGGGCAGGGGGGCACAGTGCCCCCCCCACTTTTTCAGATACCCCAAAAGTGCCCCTTTTTACATAGGGAAAGTGCCCCTTTTATTTTGTAAGAAGTGCTCCTTTTACATAGGAAAAGTGCCCCTTTTACTTTGACAAGTGCCCCTATTACTTAGTAAAAGTGCCCCTTCCCCCTTTTCACCTCTGACGAGTGCCCTTTTTATTTTTGAAACGTGACCCTTTTCCTTCGACATGTTCCCATATGCCTTTGCAATAAGTGTCTTGAAATTAAGTGAAATTATCTTGAATAAGTGCCCTTTTTAATCTCTAGTAAGTGCCTCTTTTCAGGTACGAGAAGTGTCCCTTTTCACCTTTGATAGGTGCCCCTTTCACCTCTGATAATTGCCCTATTCAAAACTGAGAGGTGCTCCTTTTACTTTGACAACTGTCCATGTTTTCCTTTGTAAAAAGTGCCCCTTCTCCTTTTAATAACTACCCCTTTTTTAAACTCGGATGAGCACACATTTCATTCTAACATGTGCCCCTTTTATTTTCTAATAAGTGCCCCTTTTCCTTATGATAAGTGCCCCCATTAAAAAGAGAGAGCTCCTTTCCCTTCTCACAACTGCCCCTTTAAAAAATCAGAACGGTGCCCCCTTTTCATTCAACAAATGCATATTTTCCTTTATTATAAGTGCCCCTTTTACATTTTCATAAGTGCCCCTTTTCACCTCTGATAATTCCCCTTTTAATAATGATACGTGCCCCTTTTCCTTTCTAATAAGGGACCTATCCCCTTTTCACCTCTTATAAATGCCCCTATCAAAATCTGATGGGTGCCCCTTTTCCGTCACCAAATGCCTATTTCCCATTTTCGTCACTTTTTCAAGTGAGTGCCTCTTTTCAGGTGAAAAAATGCCTCATTTTCACCTCATATAATTATCCTTTGTACTTTGACACGTGCTCCTTTTCTTTTCTAATAAGTGTCTTATCCCTTTCGATAATTGTCCCCTTTTCATGTAATCATTATTAAAACGTGCCCCTTATTTAAAGCGACTAAGAGCAATTTCCCCCAAAGTTCGCTCGCTGCGCTCACTCGCATTTAAAGAGGATATAATTATGTTACTTATCAAAGGTCTTTTCAGTCTTCCGTTATGAGAATGTGCTTATAACCCCATCACGATTGGGTTTTTTCCTCTTTATAAGATTTAATTTTTCGCACTGCGACCTCACAGATCTTTAAATTTTTCTCGCTCGCTCGTAAAGGCATATTTAAACATCACACCCAACTGTAAAGTACGATGCTTAAGCGATAACTTGTATGATGTATGAAGAGAAACAAATATTGAAATCATCCCTGATAATGTAATTACAATGTAGGGGTATATACCAATGTCTAAAAAATTTGTATATTTTCGCTTTGAGATTTCCCACTGTAGGTGCCCTTTTTTTCCAGAAAGTGCCCTTTTTTGTTGGTGCCCCCCCCCACTTTGGAAGTCGCTCGGCCGCCCCTGCTTGGTAGGGTCCAGGGGTCTGAGCTCGGGTTTTTTAGGTATTTAATTACGGTCAGATGAGCATCCAGGTGACTGCGTTATGGCCATTGGTGGGGTCCGGAGGCGGAGCCCCCGTTAGCTCTGGGGTTTTAGGCATTTAATTACGGTCAGATGAGCATATTTTGAAACCTCATTTGTGACATTGGCAGGTCACCTATTTTTTTCTCTCTTTCTTTGTCTTTCTCTGTAACATACTTTTTCAAAAAGTGAGGGGGTTTCGAGTCTCCAAGCCCAGCCTTTCTGCAGACCCTGACATAAAGGCTTCTAAATAAGCAAATTTTTGCCCGACTGTAAATTTGGGAATTTCTAATTTTACCAAAAAATTGAGAAAATCATGTCATTTCAGCAACATTTGTAAATCACTGATATCGAATAAGAGATAACCCCCCCCCCCCCCCAGTACGCCAGCGTTCAGGGGCTCATGTCTTCTCATCCCGTCAGACACGCTTTCCCATTCTCTCACAATATGTCCACGATATGCGCGTATCGCTATTATAAAAACCTCCATTGATTAATATAGGTGGCATGCGCAATGTATAGGAAATTTATTTCCTGTTAGCTTTCCTTTTCTTCGTATGAAATTGTATATGTGATTTAATTCAGGTTTTTATTATTGTTATGTTGTTTTGGGTTAATAATACAAACCATCTTGACTCCTTTACTGCTTTTTTTTTTTTGGAGGGGGGGGGGAACTTCCCCCCTGCCCCCCCCCCAATTCCGGTGCCTATGCCAGTAGGACCCCCCCCACAACAACAACAAATATATGATAATAATAATGATAACGAAATAGCTTAAGAGGATAAGTGGATGCAAACAATAACTAGGAAAGAAATAGAGCATAAAAGATGAAGTTAGAAAGTTGAATAGAGGGAAATGATTTGTGTGTTTGTGTGTGTTGTGAGACAGAAAGAGAGAGAGAGAGAGAGAGAGAGAGGAGGGATGTGAGGGGGTGGAGAGAGAGAGAGAGGAAGGAGGGATGGGGGGGGGGGGGGGGAGGTTGATTGACGATAGGGAAATAAAGAGAGAGATCCCGCTTCCGAACGGAATAGAACGAAGAATCAAGGTCATTACAAGGGTTATGGAGGGAGTTAATTCAGGCACTAAATCAGAAGGGGAGGGTAGCCCCCATTTCTCACCACCGAATTTCAAAACTACAATTTGTTCGGAGTCGACCATGTGTATACATGTGAAGGACGAAAAAAAAAATACATGTGAAGGACGAAAAAAAAAAATACACATTAATAATGTCACTCTTTTTTTCCTCGCTCAATGTTGTTTTTGTTGGCTTCGTTTATATGGCGCTCTTCAATCCTGTCAGATTATTTGTCATTATTTGTTTAATGAAATTTCAACCTACCCACCCATCACCTTGTTTCTGTGAAGTTGTGCCAAGACCCACATGCATGTGATTGCAGTGTTAGGAGAATCTAGACTGCGCCATCTACGGTCTTGCTTGCACAGCTAAAATTTCACATAAAAGTTTACAGAACTGATACTAGAACATGTATGCAAACAATTTAAGTGTCTTTTTTTTAGCATGTTAAACCTAGTGATTGACTCATTATCAATAATGTATCCATGGTTATTAATTGCGCAGAAAATTTATACTATGTTAATGCTTTCCGTGTTTATTTTTAGTATAAAGAGGGGTTTAATATGTGACAAAATAGGTAAAATGCTGAAATGAGGGGGCGGAGGGAGGGGTTGCTGTCTCGGAATTGGCCAATACAACGTTTATGGGTGCTTAGGGAAGCCGAACGCGAAGACGAAAGAGGAGCCCCTCTGTAATCCATAATTATATACAATTTTATAAATTCATCGTAAGAAAACAATATCATATGTGTGTTCATCCCTTTTTTTAATTTTTCAGGAGTACAAAGTGAAAGAAAAAGAAAACACACCCCCATTTTAATATTTTATAACCCTCTTTTTAAATTTCTCAGAAATCTAAAGAGAGAGATAAAAAAAACACCCCCTCTTTAAAGAAATCTACGAGTGAAGGATCAAATACACCCCCTTTTTCAAAAACAATTCTTGGGCCGGACATTGTCGCGCTAAAAGTACCCCTGTATCGGAGATTTTGGGAACACGAATGCGGAGTGGGGAGGGGGGGGGGGGGGGGGGGCGTATATTAATTCGTTGAATCGCTACTTGTTTTGTTCAGTGAAGAGTGGCAAACTTTAAAAAACAAAGATAAAACTCTCTGTTTCTAACATTGTTGAACGAGCAAAGAGTAGGAGCTCCCGTAAAGAAAAATAAACATACATCTATAGGCCGGATTGTAACCCACTTTGCGTTCATTCAAAATACCCCTCTTAGAAAAATATCGATTTTAATCAACTTAACCAGTATTGTTTTTGCCCATTTTCGAGAGCTCTCGGCCTATTTAATCGAAGTTGATATGCATTAGTGTTCTACTCAGCTGTCTCCCTTTCGGCATACTAACGTTGGGGCATCATTCAGCTTTTGATCGTGGGCGAAACCCCCTATTAATTGACACACGATCCCCAGGGCAATTTAAAAGAGTATCATTGTAATTAGTTTAGATGGATTACATTTCTACAGGGCTTTCGAACTCCTCGTTGGGAAAACGCTAATCATGTCCTTTATATAATTATGTTAAACAAGATTGTAAAAAATAATTGTTTAAGATGAAAATGAATGATAATAAAACCGTTGCAACGAATTCGGAAGATGATGGGAAATGTAAAACACAAAACAAGGCAGAACTATATTAAACAAAGCATTATCTAGATGACTTTTGGGGGATTTTTTATTACTTTCATGTTGAAATCATCAATTTATCATATTTATATTACAAAAGCTATGAACATAAGGAAATCGAAATCTACGCTTTTAAAAATTGAATCAACTTTTTCTTTGGTCGTGGTGCAAGTACTATTATGTTCTATCTGGCTCAGGATCTAATTTTTCTTCAATAATTTGTTAAATTTGAAGGAGCCTATACACGACATTGCCTTAATCGCATTTTTTAATCAATGTTTCATGCTTAATGTTTTGTTTGTTTTCTGTACATTAACTTTTTAAAGACATTGTTTCAACAAGACAGTTTTATGTTCTTGTTTTCCTTCTTCTTCTTCTTCTCTCCGTCCTCCCTTCTCCTGCAAATGATCATCCCCCTAATCATCATCACCCCATATGATGACAATCATAACATCAACATGATCAAATCAACATCACATTTAGCATAATCATCATCACAAACACCATCATCATCACATCCTGATCATCACCATCATAATGAACATTATCATCATCATCAACATGATGATGATGATCATCATCATCAAATCAAATCAAATCAAATCTCATAAAAATAATAATCATCATTACTGTGATCATTACTATCATCATCATTACAAACACCACCACCATCATCAGTTTCTTTGTTTTCGCTTTCTTTTCTATTTACCCTTCAATAGGGATCTTTTATTGATTATCAACATAAATATTCTCACAAAAGATCGATACAAGCACTATTCCATGACTTGTCATATAAATATTAAAAACTAAAATATTACAAAATAACCTCGGCCACACAGCGAGATATTAAACATTGACAAACTATAATGTGTACACTAATTATATAACATATCATAATAAGTTTTAACAGCTGACATAACTTTTTCAAACAGTGGTATCTGATTTTCGAATTTGGCTTAATAGATTTCTTTTCTTTTCTTACAATAATCAAGATACAAATAAAAAGCGTTGTTATGGCCTCCTTTTAATGATGATGATAGGCCTACATAATTATATGATTACAATCAAAACCGTATAGAATGATCATGGCGGTCATACTCATCATAATCATTATCAACCCCAATCTTCTCTTCTATGACGTCATTCACTCACTGCTAACCCCATCATCTTCCTATGCATTCACCTATCTCCTGTGCTTATCCTAACGATATCCTTCCTGCCCCGTTTCATTCCCGTAGCTTCCGGGCCCTTTTCCTGTCGGCTCCCTGACCGACCTCGATTCAGCGAACAAGCGACGCCATCCAAATCACCAGTGGCGTATATCCAGACCTTTAATTTATCAAGGAAGGGGGGGGGGGGGGGGGGTGAACTAGGAATGGAATGGACATTACATGTACATTCCAGGTTATTGTCATCTATGTCTTTCATGGCTAAATTTACGTAGGGGGGGGGGCAGGGGCGGATCCAACCGGCGGCAAGGGAGGGGGCCAAAGAGGGGGCCCAATTCGTGAGAAAATATTTAGCCGGTGAATAAGCGGGGGATAGGGTGGGGGGGGGGGGGGGGGTAGTGAGCAATAATTTTTTTGGGGGGCCCTCGAAAATTGATAAAATCGTTCCCCCCCCCTCCCCCCTGAGCGCCATGGGAGGGGCCCATCTCCAACAAAAAAAGAGTAAAATTAACGTGTTTTAACCTGTATTTCCCCAGGGGAGGGGGGCCGAGGCCCACCTGGATCCGCCACTGGGGGGGGGGGGGGGGGCTGCGTCTATTTCGTCTTTATTTGCAATTGAAAAAAATATCATTATGGCTTTTGTGAGCGAGCAATACATTCGCATGGCGGAATCATTTCGTTTTCATTGAAAGTCCCTGGACACATGCATTCCTTATAATTAATTTATATTATTTGTGCTATACATTTTAATCAAATGCGTAGCATGGGACAGACCTTCAAATTTGAATTGCTTGGCTTGATACGTGCCTATATCATGCATATGGAGATTAGCTTCAAAATGCATCATTTAGCTTGTGATGGAGCGAGAAAAAATGCTACAGAGTATCCGCAAGCTAACGTTTTACAACAAATTGAATTTTAAAGCCATTTTCATTTCAAGTCCCTTTTTCATTGTTGAAATTTGTCGGGGGAAACTGCCCCCTTGACCCCTTCCAATACGCCAATGACGCCACTCGCAAATGGAGAAAATTACCTGTGTCTGCATCCAGTTCCTGTTACTGATGGCAAACCCACTCTGCTTCAAAGAGACCGATTAATAACTTTGGTCATGATCAAAATTATTAAGATGATTTGATTTTGCAAACCGCGTCCATTTGCATGGCTTGAATCCTAATTTGCACCAAATAATACCGTCTGCCGTGTAGCACATTAAAATATGATGTAGATAAACACTGCAGCAGTGGCAAAGGTTTTCGATACTGTCGTTATTTCTGTAAAGCATTTGTTTGTTTATTGTATAATTTTTTGTAGAGCTTTGAGTTGAGGTTGATAACGACGCAATGTTGGCAAAAAGGGAATCGTATTTCAGGGCAGAAATGTTGTATCAATTGATACATCATTAAGTTTTACTCATGTGGCGTCTTATGAAAGAGAAACTAAATTTGCTATTTGTGCGTGAAAATAAAATTTTGGTACCAATACTTTCAATTGTTTAAATTCAATCACTCGTGAATTATTAATGATAAGTAGTACATCAAATTGAACAAGAGAAGCCGCACCTATTATGCATGTATATTCCATCTAAAAAATATTTATTTATTATACAAAGTTTCTGCCATGAATCCGGTTTTCCTTTTTTTTCTTGGACACACTGTACTGGTAAATTGTTTTATAACCACCGTCCGTGACATTAATTATCACAAATCGTATGTGCATTATTAAAGTCACTATCATTTATTTTCTTCAAATTAGCTATGGCAAAGCAGGGAAAGTGTATGCTTTAGTGTATTATACACATTATTTTCTCGAAAAGAGAATATTTACAAAAAGAGTTCAGGTACGATTCCATTTTATTAGCAAAAGAGAGGGCACTTTGGTATATTCTTGTGAACACATATGCGATAGAATTTGCTTTGTAGCCAATAAATACACAGAAGCAATTGTAATTTCAAATGATTTATTACTTTGGGATCATCGGCTTCACAATCGAGCAGCAAAATGCCCGAACATGTAATTTCTGTTTATTTTATCTTGTATCTGATTATGAAATAAGGGTGACATAAGGATAAAATGATGTGTTGTGGTATTGTGGTTTATTCACTTGAGTCTCAATCCAAGGGTTGAGGGATCTAATCCCAACTAGGTATCAACGTCCTTTGGCATAACATTAATACACTTTTCCACACTCAACCCAGGTAATGTAAATCATTTACAGTAAATGGGTACCTGGCAGGAATTAATTCCTTGAAAATATGTGCTAATTATAAATGTCGTTATCATTATCATTGTTATCATGATTAATATTATAAGTATTATTATAGTTGTGTAGACTAGCTCGCTTCGCTTGCTTGCAAAGTTTTGAAACTGAAATGTTGATATTCATACGCCTGCATTATCAAAATGTCATATTTCTCACACGGATCGCAATATCTTAAAGGGAAAGTTGAGTTCTGTTGCAGAGGGCGCTAAACAAAATATTTTTTTGTGAGATAATGAAAAACTAAGTGTTAAATTTGAAAGAACATAATATTTAAATGACAAAATCATCTTTGTTTGATCGAAATCGGTTCAGAGAAATTTAATTTCTGTAAATATGTTTTACTTATATGCTTTGTAAATATGCATATAACAATTTTGGTCTCTCAAAAGTGGATCTATATTGAGCAAATATCTTCTTACTACTGTGTTTATGAGCTTCCGAAATCATATGAGACAATTTTCAAATATTACATGTCAAAAGATTAATTATTACATTTCACCTGTGATTCAAAAACAGATTCCCGTATATACATGAAAACGATATTACAAATAGGCAACATTTTTTTTGGGAAAAAAAGTCTACATTTATTACGAGAATAACCAAAGAAGTTGTAAATATGTACATGTATGTATTTATCTTCTTCTGTGTTTTGCTCGGTTAGTGTTAATAGTTTATATTCATGATTGTTATTGCATGTTATGGTTACCAAACAGGTCCTCATGGAAGACCATCACTATTGATGAAAATGCATGTGCTACCCTGTATAAATGGCAGAAAAAAAAAAAATGAATAAAGATAAAAAGAAGATGATGATAAAAATATTATAAAAGATAATAATAATAATAATAATAGTAATAATAAAAATAATAATAATAATAAAAATAATAATAATAATAATAATAATAATGATAATAATAATAATAATAATGATAATAATAATAATAATAATAATAATAGTAATAATAAAAATAATAATAATAATAAAAATAATAATAATAATAATAATAATAATAATGATAATAATAATAATAATAATAATAATAATAATAATAATAATAACAATAATAATAATAATAATAATAATAATAATACTGTTAACAATATAACTACTAATTACGATGATAAGAAGAAGAAGGAGAAGAAGAAAAAGGAGAAGAAGAAGGAGATGGAGAGGAAGAAGGAGAAGAAGAAGGAGAAGAAGAAGGAGGAGCAGAAGGTGCAGAAGATGTTAAGTATGTTAAGTGGTTACATGTAACTTGACAATGATGAGTGAACATGAACAAAAGAACCATCATGTGCTTTCGCTGTTAAGCGATACAAACCATTGGTGTCATCATGAGCACACAGTAGATATACGTGAGGAGAAAGACTCGGACGAGCAAGATGATTTCAGATATACATATACAACCGACTTGGATCTGGGTGTATGAACTTGAAACTTTGTTTTACAACGATTGTGTGGAATAAATCATGGATTTCATGGACGTATAACAACTTATCGGGATCGACGAAAATTGCGAAAGCTCTGAACTTGGTTGAGATAGACCTAGTTTGGATTTGAATGTTTGAACCCGAGACTGTGTTTTTTACAAGGATTACTTACAGCAATTGATCTGATCGTTACACATAAACTTATGAAGAGACAGGAGGGCTACCATGCGATACGTGTAGATGGTTTGGGTTTGTGAAACCGGGGCCATGTTTCCCGGTAAGCTGAATGCCTGAGAAGCAATAGACCTGCTGGAAATTTGAAGAAAATGGTATGTTGAAGCTTAATTACTATATACAAAGTCTAGGCATGCAGTTGTCTTTGTGGATGAGAATAACAATTCTTTGACCTGTAGGTTTAGAATTTATAGAGCGCATTGAACCTTTGAAAAGAAAGGTCCCGACATCTAGAACAACTCATTTGTTTACATTTATTTTTTTACCTGACATGAAGCATACACGATTTAGAATCATTTATGTGTTTCCGAGCATAGGAAAACGGGCTTTGTTGTAATATCTATGACAATGAGGTGGGTCAAAAAATATGCAACGGACGGAGGTTTTGGGCTAGGCAGGCAAGCTAGGTAGATACTCTAAGGCATGCATGTAAATAGCGCCATCTCATGACATGACAGGATAAATCTTATAATAAGACAATTATGAAAATTATCTGGTTGCAGAAACATCGATTTTATTTCTCATTTTTGCTAATTATTAGCATTTCTGAAATACGTCTACCTTTATGGTATTAAACCAGGCAATTCAAAATATTTGTTTGCCAGTGGGTAGGATCGTTTTTATATTTCGTCAGATTGGGGTGTGTCTGTGATGGGGTGTTGTTATCTGTGCTTGCATAATTGTGATTTACAGACATACTAAATAAAATTTGATTATTTAAGTGCGGACACTAACTTTTAACGTCAGCATCCGAAAGCCACAATTAATCATTTATATTATATCTTATTTTGTCATCATTGTATACGATGTATTTCTGTTAATTCGTGCATAATTAAATCTTTAGATTAATCATGTAAATTATTGTATAATTGATTGTTGTAAAGCGCATAGAGAATTTATTATTATGCGCTATATAAAAAATACTTTATTATTATTATTATTAACCCCCAATACAGTTGGCAGTGGGAAAAACACCTGAATGATTTAATTAATTAAATGGCCTTAAAATTATTTGCAAAGCATTACTTATGTTTGTGCCAAAAGGGAAGTCACTGTTGGCGTGATAATGCAGGGAGGGCGTCAATCCATATTCATCATCTTTTTTTTTTGGGGGGGGGGGGGGAGGGGTGTTGACAAGAGAACAAAATTGCATTTTACACTTCAGTTAAGAAGCAAACAAGCATTTTAACT
>JAVYIG010017459.1:0-26135 GCA_035222895.1 Strongylocentrotus droebachiensis | reverse complement strand
ATGACGAAAATTAAGGGTTGATAAGAAATAAATATGGTGGCTATGATATCAATTTGTGGAAATGACGTTTTCTTGCATAGCCTTTGTATTCTAGTGCTTCAACATTTGTTTTATAGTTAGGCAGACATAAGTCGTGATTCTGTAATGAAAGACTCTGCCAAGTACATTGGTGATTATAGAGTTCATGCTTTAACATTTGACAAAACGTCATTTTGAAAATTCAAGCCAGCACACCCTTTATATTCATTCAAATTTGAAATTTAGTCATGTTTTGTATGACTCAAGTTTACCAAACTACGAGTTCCTTCAAACGTTTGGTAAATGGCTACACGCATCGATCTGATCTCCATTCTGGGGGTAGTCGGTATAAATTCAGCAATGAATCATCACAAAATAGCAAGAAAAACTTGAAAGGTTGAAAGAAGTTGTCACCCTTGCTTTTAAAGGAATTATTATGATCACCAAGCATATTGTTGATGATAAACGCATTAGTCAAGCATGACATGTATAAAAACCATGAAATATACCAAGGGGCTCCAAACTGTATCACCCCATACTCTCATACTAACTCTTCAGTTAGGTTCACCGACCATGTGCATATTCCAATCATTTTCTCTTTAAAGGTATACAGCAATCGGTCCATGAAATTAAAACCGGCATGGTATAGGCCCTATTATTGGCCGGATTATTTATGCCGGTGACTCCAGCGTGGTGTATAGGCCTATTATTGGCCGTATTATTTTATGCCTGCTATTCTGGCCGGTGTTTGGTATTAGTGGTAGCATACGGGCATTGTCATGCATGGCCTGTATGCAAACCAGCATGTCATCTAGATTGTGTATGGTGACATGCAGAGAGGGATGGACAGAGAGAAAGAGAGAGAGAGAGAGAGAGAGAGAGAGAGAGATAGAGAAGAGAGAGATATAGAGAGATGGACAGATATAAAGAGAGATAGAGAGATGGACAGATATAAAGAGAGATAGAGAGAGATGGACAGAGAGGGGAAAAGAAAGAGAGAGAGAGAAAGAGATGAAGAGAGAGAGAGATGGACAGAGAGAGAGAGAGAAAGAAAGAACAAAAGACAGAAAAAGAAAGAGAGAGAGAGAAAAAGAAAGAGAGAGAGAGAAAGAAAGAAAGAGAGAGAGAGAGAGTACAATCAGGGGTGAATCAGGTCTAGCAATAGGATTGGGGTTTTCTTATAGACTTTATTCCTTTTTTTTCCTTTGATTCATTCTTTCTTTCTTGATTATGTATTCATTTATTTATCTCTATTTTATTAATTTATCTATCTTTATAAATCGTATTTACCTATTTAATCATCAATATTGTCATTAATTTTCTTTTAATATCAGATTATTTTCAGAGCATCGTGCGTCTGCTTTGCAAGGGGGCCCTTTTGCGAATGGCGTCCCGAATAGCCCGTGAACTATTCTTTATTTTCAAGACTCTTTACTGGGAAACAGCAAATGCAGGATATCTTTGAAATAATATCTTCCTTGTTTTTCTGTATCCTCTATACTATCTTGTTAAGAAAAAAAATAAAAAATAAAATGATATAGCTGATTGGTTCTGTGCCATAAACGAAAATGTAGCAAAGGCAATCAATTTATTTGATAAAAATAGTCCTGAAAAATGTTTGACTTTTATTCCGGTATTTTCGTCATTACTTTTATGCTTCTTCTTCCTTTTGTATAATTCTGTATTGTATTCTCATTTCGTGTTCAACTTTGCGGCAATCTACTAACCAGGGAGAGAGAAAGAGAGAGAGAGAGAGAGAGAGAGAGAGAGAGGGAGGGAGAGAAAAAGAGAGAGATAGAGAGAGGGAGAGAGAGAGAGAGAGAGAGAGAGAGAGAGACTGAGAGATAGACAGAGAGATGTGGAAATAGAACAGTGCACAGGGGTTCACATTATTGGTGACAAAATGGAGAACATAATTATAGCTGTAGAGAAATGTATGTTAATAAGTAATACAAATCTTCAGATGCAGGGAATAAGGTGTACAAATTTGATAAAGTGCTTTCGTGGAATCAACTTGGTTTAATCAAATAAACTCCTTTAATCTAAAAATTTCCCAAGAATAATTGTAAAGTTTAAATGATGGGAGAGAATGTGGATATGTTACAAAGCTTACCCGTTAGATTTTTAAACATGTTTAATGTTTTTTATTTTTTCAGTGTCTGTGAATAGAGTATAGAGAACTGCTATTCTCAGGTGAATGGCCGACGGAAGTGAATCGTTATTTATGTATGTAACATGGACGTAGAGTTGGTCTAGACAGAGAGGGGGGCACCTGCACAAGGGGAGAGGGGCACCGCTCTTGTTCGGTAGAACAAATTTAAATTAACGAGGCCATTGATTCGGGAAAGACCCCTCCCCCCACTCCCTTTGATTTCTCATGGGATCACATTAGTTTTCTAAAAGAAAATCCGTCTTTACCAATGTTCACAAAGCAGCATCTACATGTATTTATCCAAACCAAAGATAACTCACGCATCACGCTTTTCTAATCATCAGTAACTTAATCGTCTCTCGTATTTACGAGATAAATTACACAAAAGGACAACAAACTAATGGAAGCGTTTAGCCATATATCGTTAATCACGCGTAAAATTAAAATGAAAAGGGGGCCCTTTTTCATATTTGGACAGCTTCAAACCAATCTTAATAAGCGTTGGCGCTGGTTTAACATAATTTATAAGACTACTAAAACCAAACTGCAAAAATCATGAACGTTTAAGTCATGAAACCATCGAAGAATTCTAACTTCAGCTGTTTGGTTGATCATTTTCTTTTCACGGCATTCACATGAATGCTTTTAATTCATACTTATGCTTTGTAAATATTGTTTTCTATATGTTCTCGTCTTTGCCGAACAAAAAACACCGTTTTACTAATAACGATAAACCATAAATACTATTCTGCCTTTGATAACTTTGTTTAGTTATTATTAATAATCAGATAATGCCCTAATCCAATATGGCGCTGAACAGACCGATAAACAACCTACTGTTTTTAGTCCACTTGTAACTATAATTGCCTCTGCATGTTTTCAATCAACCAGGTATAGTAGATTTATAACATCACATTATATAAACAAGACGTCATCTGGAATGGATGGGAAACGTCGCAAGCTAAATATTGATGTCATCAATGTCATCCGTTGTAAGCATTTTTTCGTTATGTCGTAGAATTACTATTTACCTTTTGAAATTACATGTTTAAATTAATCTGACCAACAGATTACTTTATTAATAGTTCGGACACTCCATATCTATACTTTTGCTTGAGTCATGCTTTTTTTAAATCTATTTTTTTTATTTTGACATAATCATTTAAACACTTGTTTATACCCAATCTTTGAAATTTGATATGCACTTTTTCCTTTCTAAAATATTTTGACACATTCTTGTGTCATCACCCCCCCCCCCCCCCCCCCAAACAAAACAAAAAATCAACCCGGATCCACCACAAAGTATACCTTCATGATCCAGCCTCTCCTTTTGTCTTTGATGTTCTCATTGTTCATTTAACCATACTCCCTTGTCTCCTCTTCAAATCTTCTAATTCCTAAATAAAAAAGAAAAGAAAACAGGAATTAAAAAAAAGACCTACACAATTCCAATGCTCCTGGATATGCTCAACTTGATTTTTCACTATGTCTCCGATATCGATCTTATACGATACGCCACCCCGAGACCAAATGGAGCCACCGATAGGTCGTTTCTTCACGCCGAATTACATCCTATACACACTCAATTAGAGTTTCTAAATTAATCATACAATATAGACTGTAGGGTGAAAAGGGGCAATCAAAATGTACATATTATTGTTGTCTATTCTTGAGGAATTATCTGATCTGGTTTGCATAAATGATTGGAAAGATACTGTTAATATGCCTCTCATGCGCTTATGCATTTATATCTTACATTCTTAAACAAGCCTACTAGTGTACCTTGAAAATTATAACACTAATTGCTATCTGAATTAAGGCCTACTTAAAACATTTTTTGATAAATTAAACTATTTTCCTACTCCTTTTCCTTCCTCCTATCCATCAACCTCTCCTCCCCATTCTCCTCTTCTTCTATCTCATCATCCCATTCTTCCCTAAATTTCTCCTCTTTTTCCCCGGTTCAGCTCCTCCTCCTCTTTCTCTTTATCCATCCCCCCTCTTTCTGCTATTATTTTCTTCTCTTCATCTTTATCTTCCTTCTCACTAATTTCTTCTTCTTTATCTTCCTTCTCATTCTTCTCTAATTAGTTCTCCCGACCCTCCCCTCCATCATTCTCCTCTTCTACCTCACCCTTCTCCACATTTCCCCCTTTCCTGCTTCTACCCTCTTCCACGTTCTCTTCTTCTTGTTGTTTTTCTTCGTTTTCTGCTGCTGCTCCTCTCCTGCTCCTTTTTCTCCTTTTCCTCCTTCTCCCCGCCTCCTCCTCACCTCCCTCCTCCTCCTCACATCACCACCAATATGGCATTACAGTACGATAATAACTAGATCATCGCTCTTAGAAACCGGATGGTTTTTGAAGATCGTTTTACACGGGTACACTAATATGCTGACAGGCACATAATGATTTGACACGTTTGGCTGAATAATGGCATAATTATGATCATTAATCTTATCGAAAAGCATATTCATAACAATTTATATTATTCCGTTTGACAGTATTATTGCTTTTTACAAAAGAGGTTAATGGCAACTGTAGATGGAATAATTTAATTTCGTAATTGAATAAATTAATGTCAATATTATTTTCTCTCCTCTTTCGGATGGGTGAATTTGGCATACCCCCAAAATCAATCATTTAGCGGAGCATTTTCACATCACATCACAGACACCAAACAAAATACGTAAAGTTTATAGAAACCTCACTAAAAATACCTGCATCGCAAAAAAAATCAATTTAAAGGAATATATCAACAGTGAATTTCAATTTCAATTTCAGTTTTATTACAAAAAAGAACATGGCAGAAGTCTGGAGACTAATATTGTCATATTTAAATTACAGCGGAATACAAGAAATTAATGCAATAAGGTTATGAAATGTATATTATAGTTCAATAATACCTCAAACGAAGAAATGAGTTCATGCATTATAAAACATAAGGTTAAGCAGCAATTATTATATTGAATTCAATGGGATAGATTTTTACAAGATTAATGTGCGGTGGATGCCTGTAGTATTAGAAAAAGAAGGAAATTCCTTGATGACGACGAAACTAGTTCATTTATAACAATTGGAGAATTGGCAATTCTTTTATTAGAATGCAGAGATAGCATGGAACTACCGATGTATCATGATCGTACATGAGCTGTGTATAGTATAGATCGACTGTAGCCTTCAACCAGGGACATAATAATTCACCCCTGGTTTGGCTATCATGAGCGATGTTGCATTTAAATAATGCACTTAAAATCTACATTCATACATAAATTGTGTCTAAATATATAGTGATTGATGTTTTCGATTAATTACAGCCAACCTTACTATATCCTACATAATGTTGTCATGTGTATAATATGCAATGGTTTGTTTGTATTATATTTGAAAATATGCTAAAGAAAAAGAAAATCAAACAGAAATAAATAAATCAAATCAAATGATGTGAATTATTCATCTACATGTAAAACAATCCTTCTAAAACATTTCTGTGTAGTTTTTCTATTGGTTTTGCAGTTTGTAAATGGTATACATTTTAAAGGATTAAATGTATTTCAAGCCTTTTAAAATTCATCATCATGAAATGACGATTTGAGAGTCTCATAGTATAACTATATAAGGGTGTAAAAGGGTGACATTTTTCGAGACTGGGATTTTCCGAGGAATTTCTGCCAGTGTCTTTCCCCGAGTGGTGGAGGGGGGGGGGGGGGGGGGGGGGGGGAGGGTTGTAAGCCAGCAAAATAAAACAAAATCCGAAAAATATATTGAAAAAGTATTTTCCAACAGGAATATCACCTGCCCTAAGGCTCTTACACTGGAAGATGAGAGTAGAGAGCGTTTAAAAAAGATCTAGATTTAAAATTAAAAAAATTAATCGGGAATTATTTTCCACCTGGCCCTCTCGAGCTTTAAAAAAAAGATGGGGCTCATTGGCTGTCTTTACTACTAAAATTAAAAAGACTAGTTCTTTGTTTTGTATGTTTATTTCTTTTCCATATGGGCCGTCGATCGCCCTCACCATTTGCCTGAATCCGCCTGAGTGACATGTGTGAAGTGCCGTTTTTCAATTTTGATTATAATCGATTTCCCCCACTTTTATTATTTTTTTTAATCGAAAAACACAGGAAGAAGACTTCCCTACATGTCTGGTCAAACGTCATATCCATATCAAACGGGTAGAAACAAAAGGAGAAACAACTTTGAAGGCTAGAATTAATTTGAATATCGAACAAATATTTACCTCAGGCACGCAACAGATGGGTTCTTTGCAGATGTCACATTTTATATTGGCATTCTTAAAGGGATACATAAAACACAACCCAATATGTCGATGATAATTATTACTAAGCCTTCGATTTGGAATGAGACATACCATTTGCATTCCTCCATAACATTAAGAAATAAAGAACTTAACGAACTCAAAGAAACAAGAGAATGCTTGTGGCTGCATGTATACATCGTTTTTCTTCCAAATTATATCGAAAAGTATTTTAGAAGTGTAACGTGATATTACAGGTAAAAAGTGTAATATTTTATCCCATGGAAATGAGGGGGGAAAAGGCTGTAATATACTTATGAGGTAACTATTCATGTTTAATAGCCCCTCTGTATTCGAAATGTAAACATCATCGTAATCATAATACAGCAATCTTGACACTTTCAAAACAAAACTCATTTGGCAACTCTCCACTTTAAGGACGTTTTGGGTCTCTGTAGGGGGTCACCGTCTCCTGATAAACTTATATGACGATTGATAACCCTTCTTTTACAAGCTTGGAAATGAAACGAAAATATTGGGGATGAAATGTCTTACAATTGCATTCAGACGAAAGTTTTAAGTCTGTAAATTATCATTTAGCTTTATATTCTGTTCTATTTTTATTTATTCATTCATATTTTGTAGGGGGTTAATGTATCCCAAGAAACACAACCGCAGCTGTGGATTTCCCTATATACCTAAACAAGAACGCATTAAACTTGGTAATGGATTAAAAACATATTTTGAACAAACTAGCTTGGAATTGAAATGCAGTCGAACGTAATTTTATTCGATTTTGATACTATTATCTAAATTTTCTGGGGGAGGATGGATGGAATTGTGTCACCTGAGATAGTGGCAGATGAAACAAAAACCCACGTATCAGAGTGGGAAATTTATACAAATATTGGGAACAAAATGGCTTGGAATGAAATTCAGACGAACTTTATTTTTCACTTTCATATCGCATTCAAGTAATCAGATGACTCATCCCGTAATCATTATACAGTTGAAGGGCTTTATTCAATTTATTTGTATATCGTTATTGTATTTGACAGCCAAGTAGTATTGAAGAAAGCTCTCAGAGTCGTCGAAGGCAAATTTGTTAAGATAATTTCATAGGATTTAGATTCCTAACTGAGTGAGAAGGCATTCCATTCCCAATCTGGGTGAGATATATAAACAAACTGATTGGGATTTTCTGCTCTCGTTTTAGATGAGCCTTGTCACAAAAAAGCACTGTGTGATTTATGTCACCCTCTCACCATCGATTTCCTTTTTTTTCTCTCGTCCATATGCCACAGAGAGAGAGAGAGAGAGAGAGAGAGAGAGAGAGAGAGAGAAAGAGAGAGAAAAAGAGGGAGAGGGATAGAAAAAGAGAGGAAACAAAGAGAGAGACAGAGACAGAGACAGGCGGAGAGAATGTCGACAGCTGTTTGAATTGGTGTGGTGAAAAGCAAAATATACAAATATTTAGACAGGTAGATAAACTATTCTCGATTTTAAGTGTAATTGGGCTTAAAACGACTTGGCAAACGAGCTGCCAATCACCATTGGTATTTTCATCTATGGATTTATGGAATTTATCAACGTTAAGTTTTGTTCTAACACAATATATCTTTGGACTTTGGTAGTAACAAAGCCTCAAATTGCAGCAATAAACAGTTAGGCATATCCAGTGAGTTGGAATGTCTATATTGTTATCACGCTATTGCATTGGACTCCTTAATCTCATAAAAATAACTAATATTGCAATTATTTTGACTTCTATTAAAATGCCCGATTCCAATCCCAAAGTCCATTCCTCTCCTCCTCCTTCCCTTCCTCTTTCTTTCCCTCTCTCTTACTCTCGATATGTCTCTCTCATTCACCTTTAAACGTAGTCGAGAAAATTCAATAACGACAAACTACTGACAAATCACAAAGATTAGCGTTCAACATTTATTTGAGGTTTATCACATCAAGTTTCAAAGCAAACGAAAACAATGCCCAACTTGTGTATGGAACGCAACCATCATCACATCAGAACAGAGCTCAATCTAAAATGATGTTTTCCACTCGATTATGATCAAGACTTCAAATGCAAAGCAGGTCATATGATATGTATTGAAACAAAGCTTTCTCTCTTAAATATCACAAAATAAAAATCAAATCGACATACCTAGTTTGGATAACTTCTACCGCGGTCACACTGACTAGACCGACTACAGACCGGTAATAACCCAAACAGCATACACTGAATGGCCAAGAACATGTCTGTTTGGAATTGGTGTGGCGGTGTGACCGAGGTCCTAGGCAGGCTCCATTTAGCATTTTTTGCATTGATGTGCTGTTATGTGTGCACTGGACTTATATTAATAACACCATAATCCACAAAATTTGCTTATTTTGATATAAATACTAAGCTTGTTGATGTATACAGGGTTAGGAGTGATATCTTATATAATGAACATACAGCATTGTAGTATCATAACAATTTTGGATATATTGCTTACAGTCAATGGGTGGTTGGATCTATACTCATCCAATTAATGCTAGCAGCGCTAACATACACATTGATTGATATGCTGCTTGAAAGCTAGTGGACCTGTTAATACAAAGCTTGTATAATACCATCAACATTGATTTGTTTTTTTACTTGTCAACTATAACATGTACTGCTTTTGCACTTCAAGTCTTACATGAAGATAAACGTGTATTTAGTGAGGTTACCATTCCCCAGGTTCTTACCTTGAACATTGATATAAATACATAATAAAACTGTGAAAAAATACACAACTAAACTGCACAGAAAAGAGTGCCTCGAATCTTTACATATTAGAATAGGAATGTTGTAAAGCGAGTTCCAAAAATAATGAATTCTCAATTTTCTCTTTTTTCTTAATCTCAAATATTCTACCTAGAGAAAAAAAACTTGCATTCAAATCATGCTCCACTGGAAAAATACAAACACTTCATTCAAAAGATGTATACACTGTACTATATATATAGTAATAAGAATAATAAATGTCACAAAAAGTTCTATGAAAAATATATCAATATGGCTACTAAGAGTTGTATAAAAGTCTGCCCAAGAAAAACAGGCGAAGTGGCTGTTAAGCTCTAGTGAAAAATAGAAAGGGAAAGAAATCTCAAAACAAGCAACAAACAACTGTCATAGCATAATCACACTACAAAACTACAAAAAATTCACTGATTCAAATGATTTTTTTTTCTTTTTCTTTTTTGGTTGGAAATTTGAAGTTTGAAATCACATTTTCTCTATCGTCTCTAACTGTCCAAAATTACGACTCGCTAGACTTTTTTTCCAGATTTAGAACGGTTTCATATTTCATCACAAGTTAAACAAAAAGCCAATTTACCAACAATAAAACCAAACAGAAATATCAGAGCAAACAAATTCAAACTAAATGACAAAGCATCATTTCATATTTTAGTATGAGCCACACTCTAAAATAACCCACCTCATTTTTCTTTTTACTAAGCTTTAATTATGCTGAAGGATAAATATTTAAACAAAACCCTATCTATGCTCTTCAAAATTGACTAAATCATTTCAAATTCATCAAAAAACAAACCACTTGCAACCTCTAAATGACCCAATGAAATATGAATTTTCTACATATTTATGGATTGTGGATAAGGGCTACTTTTGGAGCAAACAAACTAATTATTTTATTGCAGTTGTATTTTTTCATTCATAATAATGCACAGCACTATCACAAAAGAAATTGATCCATTTGAAATCACATCAATTAACAAGGTGGTCAAATATACAAAAGTTGAGCGTGACTATGCCAAGTGACTGGCTGTTGGAATTCCCACAATTTTGTAACAATTCCCAGTAGATAAAGACAGCTATCTACAGTGTATAGTATGTAACCAAGTAGTTCCACCCAGTAAAAAGGATGCATGTAAAACAGAATATAACATGACAATTTCCCTAATTTCTTTTTAAAAGGAAATGAATACTGTTACGAGGGAGGGAAAATAGAATGTTAGAGAATGAGGATGAGAAAGAAAAAGAGAAGTGATGAAGTGAGAGACAGACAACATGTTTACTTATTTACATTAAGTAAATAAAAAAATTCCAACTATCCGAAAATGCATTCAGAACACTTGTATGCAAAAAGATCATCTTTAAAATGATGAAACTGTAAAAAGCTAGCAAAGATATCCTTCATATAAAAGCTAAAGTGAAAATATCTTGTTATGCAAAATGTAACAAAATGGAAGAGCTATGCTGAACTCTGCAATAGTCATTATGGCAAAAAAAGCAAACACTGTTTGATTAAAAAATGTTAGGTTTCAAAATACCTTTGTATCACATCGATAGGCAAATTACTGTTTTAGAAGCCATGAATATCATCATGTTCAGTTTAACACAATTACAAAGTAAAATCTTAAATTTAACCATACAGAGAAAATGAACTTGATTTGATAGAGCTGAACAAGAGCCTATAAAGAGGTTCCTTTGTTTCTTCTTTTCTTCCAAAAAAAAAGAAAAGACCAATGTATAATAAATCCACAAATTCCTTATTTTTAATCAGGTTGAAATGGATGAAAAGAAAATTCATATCAAAATCATGAGGGCTAAAGGCAATAACTTAAAAATAGATTGTAGAAAAATTATTGATTCATCTTATATTGCACTGAAAGAAAAAAAAATGAAACAAAACCATTCAGAATGCAACATTCACACGAGAATTATATGAACCTCTGACCTCTAATACGCTCACACAAATCACATACTACTACAGTGTACATTGTAGCACCAGATATAATAAGACATGTAATATCTACTCCATACATACACTACTACCCGCTTAGTGTATAACCCTATATGAAAACATTGGCAAAAATTGTTCAAAAACACACAAGAAGGTAGAAAAGATTTCACAACGTAAGCAGTTCAATAACAATTTGCTAGAAAAAATGCAGAAAATCGATTACAAACTTCTGAAACCATATATATTAACTCTGTCTTTATATGAACAAACTATCCAATAATAAAAAGTTTAATACACACTCTGGAAAACGGGCAATGTGAAAATGTTCTCAAAGTTTTTTTTTTCTTTTCAAGTTTTTTTATACCATTAAAGAAAAATAAAAAATTACAAACTCTGAATCACTTTCACTTTGCAAATCGATAATGTTATATAAATAATCAAAATACATGCATATATATAAATTTCAGTGAGAAAGGAGTTTTTCTTCAAAAATGTAATACTAAAGCATCTGCAAAATGTGTACCAAATGTTCATAGTCTAAATTATTAAGAAAATTACTGGTTTTGTATAAAAGTTAAGAGAGACAAATATATTGTAGCAATTGTAAACTGTTACTAAAATACTGTACCAAGAAAAATAGGTATAGATTCAAACATATATATCAAATACATTTGTTCCATGAGAATATATGCTAAGAAATATTTATATAAAAAGCAAAAAGCTGAAAGTCTTCTCTCTGTTTATTTTCCCTCACTACATTCAAACACTCATGCACACATACAATTATCACATAAATTCAATAAAAATATTGTTCTACAAAAACTTCAAAATGACATCTATTCATTCACAATCCATTGCCAAAAAACATGGCATTAAATACAATAACTAGAAAAAATAAAAGGCTGCAATATCTGCAAATCACACAAAAATAACAATTGACAAATCTATTGCAATGAAATGTCGAAACCTGTAACCACATAAAATCAAATTTGTATTATTACATGTAGATTCAAATAATGCATGTCCAATATTCTTTATTCATATGGGCAGAGACAACACCACACTGAGATACATACAGAGGATATGTCCTCTTTTCTTTTGTACATAAATATGAGTCTCACAGCTGACATATATTAAGCCTTGATTTTGACTAAATATCAAGATAACCATTCACAGAAAATGTGAATACAAGTTTAATAGGAGATTAAAGCTGCGACAAGGGCAGGGCAGGGGGGAATCACAGAACTGTTCACCATTCAACAATGCCCAACATTTATTTACGGCAATCTAAATTTCTGTCACATATATGTAGTAATATTGTGTCAACCGACATGTGAGATTATACATTGTTTGTTATACCTTCCTATACTATCCACAACACAGGTATGGGTGCTTTGCATGCAGAACAGACAACAGTAACCACTACTAACATGTACATCATACATTGTAACTCCACCTGTTTTATGCCTTAGAACAATTTCAAACACTCCAAGAACACACACCAAACAGTTACATTGGTTATATCTTAACTTTTTGTCACACATTGACATGAACATCAAATCTACACGGCTCCCATTATTTTTGGCTTCATTTCATGCAGTACATACATGTATATGATCGCGCACTCATTATTTTCCATCTAGATGATGAATGTCCAATTTTGGTTAGGTAAATACTAGGAAAGGATAACAATAAACACAAACGGTTACCTTTTCATTCACTTTTTCTCTTTTTTTGTAAATAACACCATTAGGTTGTTGTCGCCTTGTTGGGTTATTTTAGTGAAAATTACCACTTTGTTTCCTGTATTTCAGAGATAATTTTATCTTTTTTTTTATGCAGCAATCTTTCCAAATCTATCTTTCTTCTAATGTATGTTTTACAAAAAATATCAAAAGAAGAACATTGCACAGTGGACTAAATAACTTGTGAATTAAAAAAATATTTTGAAAGGTTACAATATCATCTATCTAATCTATATGTCAGTAAAGCAGGTACCGCTGAAAGAAATAATGACTACTCTTCCATCATAACTTGCTCTCTGGCAATACTCTGTTTCTCTGTAGAATGTTGATAATATGTTGCTATACATACACACACAGACACATGACATTGATACATGAATATAACAGTGAGTATGAACAGCAGTAATGAGAGAATGATAAGATTCTGATCTCTCTCTCTCTCTCTCTCTACAGTGAATATATACCTTTAAATCTGATATAGAATATACTGTGCAGACAAATACCTCACTTCTTCAATCTAATGAACTCCAACAAAAGAAATGTGACTATCAACACACCGACCATCCCAGCTCTAAAAAGAAAATCATCAATCCCTGACACAATAGCATATTTTCTATTCACTTCATCTCCTCTTTTTTTTTTTCTTTTTTTTTTTGCAATCACTGAACCAGCGACACATTTATCTACTTTTTTTTCCAAAATAATTTTAGAAATATATATATAAAGAATACATAAAATACGAAAATAATGAAAATGGCGTTCTATTTGTTAGGTGTGTACTGTGATTACACAAATTGCACTGAAATAATATTTAAATAGAAGCTTTGGCATTAACTTTCAATTTTTATTTTTATTCAGGAAAATTAATCTTTCCTGGCCTCAAATGAATGAATTTTTTGCAAGCAAACGCTTGATTTTTCATTGTTCCTTAAGTTTTTAAGAACAACTTCGACAAATGCCCAATGCTCTATTAGGTCCATGTAAAAAAAATGTGTGCAACTTCTTTATTGAAAAAATAAAATCTGTCATATATTAGATGTCTCCTTTGCACAAATATGGCAAGAATCCACTCCTATGAAGGGAAATTAAATAATGGAAAAAACAAAACCTTGAATTCTATCGATAGCTCATCTGAGCAATGAACATTTTCTTCTTCTTCACAAGGTTCTTTCGCATAACCATTTCATCAGCAAAATACAGTAGAGTGTAGTGACATGTAAAAGGAATCATATACCTGGCTATGGTACAGCTGAAAGAACAAACACGCCACACACATGTACACTAATTTCTTAGGAGCACTACATCAATTATGCCACACTAGTCATATCACTGTCCAAAAATTTGAGTCTATCAATCAATCAAAACAAATTAAAAAAGGAAAAAGAAAAGGAAACTGAAATCACATCACACAATGCCTCATCAAAAAAACACTCTTTTTTGTATATTGAAAACTGAATAACACAAAATGGCAGACGAGAATCACCCGGATTGGTCTACCATACAAAGCTACACTTGACTCATGTCTGCCTGATCCCTTCACATCATCTTCCCTTCATCCCGTCATCTGTAGTAGATGTGAACGCTTCTTCATCGGTTCTTCACGCACGGTAGGAGGCCCTCTGGAGGGGGTCTACCAACGGAAAGGGAACGAGCGTGGTCTGTCACCTCCTTCCTTGACTAGGGGTTTGTGGAACTCCCTGCCTGGACGAGAGTGGATGGTGGCCCAGCAGAACTCACAGTAGTATTGTAGGCAGGTCACGTTGGCGCAGAAGAAAGGCGCAAACTTTCCTCCGCATCGGGTGCCCTGGCATTCATCGCACATCTGATCATCAAGCACGTACGGCTTAACTTCGACCTATACAAAGGAAAACAGGCAAAGGTCAACATTTTAAATTATATTGGCAAGACATCAGGTCAGAGTTATTATAGGCAGTAAGGTACGTGTACTACATGTAGTAACCAAGAAATATACACAAAGTGAAGAAAAAAATCCTCCACAAAAAGGAATTAAGTTCCATGGTTCCTTTGAAAAAAAGTTTTCAACGTTATACCTGGTAAACTGAAGGTTAATTGAAACACATAAAAGGATTAAAAATTGTTAGTAAGGAATTTATGATAAAATATGTTGGAGGTACAGAAGACATTAGAAACATGTTTAATAGAACCTTTGTAATATGCATCAAACAAAAGAGTCTTTGCCTCAGATACAATGCTAATAATGACATGAAGATACCATGTGGCAGAAAACCATACCTTCTGCATGTTAGCAACATGTAGTGACAAGACACATTTATACAATCACATTTAACACATCTGCTTGCACCAAGTGTGTACCGGTAGTAGTAATAGTATGGTGTACATGTACAACTGCAATATACAATACACACATGTCTAGAACTCAACTTCTGCAATATCACATGTGTAGCACTGATAAGTTTTAAATATTACTTTTAAATATGATAATCAAACACTTACAAATGCATAAACCTTCACATGTTGTAAATCAAATTAACTGTTGAACATTCACCAATTTGATTCTCCTTGTAAACTATGAAATGTATCCTTGATAACTATAAATGCATGCATTACATCAAACTTCATACAATAATGTAATTAGTCAGTTACAGTGTAAGTACATTATTGAAACATTGAAAACTACCCCCCTCCCCTCCCACCCCACTGCTTTGAAAAAAGGAATTGATTTTTCTTCATGGCCTATGTGAGGTGTAGAGGCAGCCATATGGCCGTCTAGCTCTCCACTCCCACTCATCTTCTGTAGATGACTACTCACGCACTCGTGACGTAGGGTAGACCAAGGGATTTTCATTGCACTTAGCATTCACTCTAATGCATACGGTGTGTCCTATATTTAGGCTTTGCTCTCAGGCAGTGCAACGTGAGCATGTAATCCGCCATGTAACGTGCAAGGCTGTAATCAACATACGATGGATGCTCGTATATTACCATCCAACATCCTGCAATGTTCAAGAGGAATATGTGCGGCAGCTTTGAGGTTTTCATTTGTCAATTGACACATTTAAATGTCAATATGTATGTCAATATGTACTGAATTATATTCATATATTAGCTTCTGTACCTTCTTACAAGCCCTTGAGGCTTTTTTTCGGGACACCCTTTTCTTTCATGTATTTGTATTACTAGCTCATATGTACACTGTTATCTTGATGTAAACATGAAAGTATGCATGACATACTAATGTTAACTTTTTAATTTTTTAATTGTACATATTGGAAGAAATAAATGAGAGCTATATGCTCTGATTGCTCTCTCAATCATTTTTACTGTAGGAATTCCAACTACCGGTACCAAATATGAACTGCATACAGGTAATATACAAAATGAGGAAGGGCAGTATCAAATTAACCAGACAGGCATTGTTGGAACCTATGGAGGATCTACAATCAAAATCCCATTTCAAAGTCAGAGGATTTTCTTTTTAATTAATAAAACTAGCCTCAGAGGTGGAGGATAATGATGCTTTCCATGCATCACAATAATGATTCCATAACTAATAAAAGTGAGTGCAGTTACTATAGCAACCAAAGAACAGTCATTCATTCATTCTGCTGTGAAGCAAGCCCTCATTGTTACACATACATTTAATGAAGGTTGCTATATCAACAGCTCTCTGTGGTGAGCGGTATTGAATATGATGGATAAGTTATGTGGCAAGTGAGTGCAAAGGGTGTGTGGGTGTAATTCAATTTAGGCAGTGTGTAGGCATAAATTTTATTTCACTCTACAGCTTATTAATTTGTCTTTCTATCCATGAACATGTAGGCCTACATTTAAGCTATACCACTTTTGAATGACTGCAGAATAATCATATCTGGTATTTGATTAATTAATTGACCAGAGAAAAGTACTTTTCTGTCATGTAGACAAGTAATTATCAACTCCATTAAAAAAAAAAATTAACCTCAAATTGGCAGTTTGAACTTTAACAAACTTGATCTTACAAAAAAGGGGGAAATTATTTTATGATTTGTCAATATATCACATCAATATATTAATATCAGATCAAAACCTTCTGTCTAAACAAAGCATAACTTTGTTTGTCTTCTTGGGGGAGTCTGAAATCTACTTTTTACCTGACATCTACTTTCTAAAAGTCATATCATCTGTTATTATAATAAAAACAAAATGATTGATGACTACGGTCATTTTCTTAATATAAATCTCTTTTGCAATGAATTGAGGTATGATTGCTATCTGATGCCCACTCTGCAGCCTTTCATATATGCTTGTACATGTAACATTGCAAGTTGCATCTTAACCATAGCTACATGCTGCGCATCTAGAATATCCCCACCCATGTCAAAGAACCACATGTCTGTGATTTGCCAAATGCATAAACATATCACTCACCCTCTTGTCTATGTCGCCATGCTGAAGCTGCACAAAACGAGCGCTGATGGCAGCGATGTAACTCTGCTGGCTGGCGAAGGCCACTCGGCCAGCTCCTTTGGGGTACTTCAGCTCCGGGTCGGTGTCAATACCGGCATAGCATACTCCGCCATACAGGCGATCCATTATCATTGCCAATTCAACTGCAAAGACAAAAATCAAAATGGAAATGTATGTGTAAGGGGTCTGTTTGTGACATGTGTTTCTCCACTTAAACGTGAAGAGATACCTTTTTCATCGGGTTGGTAAATAGCTCTATGTCAATTGATGCTGACATATATAGAGCAAAATAATACATGCTGTACGACGAAGTACATATGCAAAAGTTCATTCAGTGTACAGCAACATCTTAGATCTATATATCAAAGATAAATCTTTTACCAATGACAATTTTTTTACATTGCATTTACGGATGATATTCAGAATCGCAAACCAAGCATAATATGAAAATTTAATGATATAGGTTCATTTATTCTCATGAAACACTTTACATGAATATGCTAGGTATCATCTGATGAAAAAAGAAGGATTATAACTTGGTGTTGAAAGATTTAAGTTAACACCATTATGTTCTCACCACATGGTGAATTCAAATGTACACATAATAACCCACAAAACTTTGTTTGAACCTATCTTTGTTAGATGTAAATATACAACTGGTATTAATTCAAACAAAAATATATCTTCTTCTTATTAACCATAATAATTGTCAATATGTTATGTGGTTTCTAATCACAAAACCCCTGACAAGTATATCAACATGTATTAGTTCAAACAAAAACGGTATTAGTTCAAACAAAAATATATCTTCTTCTTTAATAACCATAAGAATTGTCAATATGTTTTGTGGTTTCCAATCACAAAACCACTGACAAGTATATAAACATGTAATTTGTTTTTTGCAATTTACATTTTGCGGTCACATCCTCTCAAGAATGGGCCCGCTTGAAATGCAAAACTGATGCATGGTATGTGTACACAGTACACACTGAACCACAAGGGAGGGTGTGGGGGAGGGAAGGTGGATGTGTCCTGCAAAAGAAAAGAGCCCACTCAAAATTGTATCTTGGTGTAAACATTTCATGGAGGGTGGATCGAAGAAATCTCTGGTAGGTCCACAAAAAGAGGACAGTGGTAAATGTTGGTCCGTCCACCCTACAGTAATATACCGATATCTAAGTCATGTATAAGATGTGCATGATCTGTATGCAACATTTAACAAATTCTACATCAAATATCTAGCCCAAGGCCAAATACACAACAAGTCTGCATTATGCATGCCAGGTATATAAACGGCACGTGTATGAATGCATACCATGGGAAGTCTATTTGGGAATAGTCTCTTGCCCATTTCAAATTTATATATTCACATAGTCATAGTGTGTCACTGATGTGTGGTATTCGTGGTATAGACACTTGCAGGCTCAATATTCTAGTTGAGCAAGAGATGGAGAGAGGGAGAGAGGAGGAGAGAATAGGGGCGAGGGGGAGAAGGAGGATGTGTGTGTGTGCATCTGGGCAGGTAGCGCATACGCACTATGTGCATGGTGTGAGTGTGTGTGTGTGTTCCATTCTGGGGCATGAATGCAACCTGAAATGAAATGCCTATGCATACACTGCCACCATCCATCCTTCTATCCTCTTCTCTCTCTCCTCTTGATTGGCACCCAGTAAATATCATCACCCTGACAGCTCATCTATGCAGGGAATTTCACACAGGTACATAGTCACAGAACACATGCCGGCCGGCTGGCCAGCTAGCCCTCTAGCCTGTGTGCAATCACCATCCCATCCATAACCAATGATGAATGAGGGTCTCCATACATTATCATCTCATTTGCATTGGGGTCGTTTTTTCATAGGCCAGTGTTTTATTGATATATTATAAGAGGGAAACAGCTGTTTCATCTTGACTGTTTTCCAATGGCGTAATTTAGGTTGAAGCACATTAACATATGCTGCTTCACGGTGAAATTATGATCGTCAGGTGGGGTTCGAATGCACACACACTCTTGTACATGTAAACATGTACCTGTATGCACTTTGTTTAATCAAATGTACATGGCTAATGCATCAGTACAAGTGCATGTGTATGAGGAAGATGGTTGCAGAACCAAAATATGCTTGGGAATTACATGTACACTGTATATGCTGCAGTAACTGTGAATGTACTGGTCATGTACTACAATGTACATCTAAATATACGGGATGGTTCATAATATAACTACCATAATTTACCAATGAAATCTTTGATTACACTGAACCCCAATTCCAAAAATAAACCTATATCGGACAATGACAGGCTGATGAACCAAGATTATGTTGACGTAACATGATAAGATATAAAGAATCTCTCTGATATTGTTCTAAATTCAGCGTATTATGCAAACAGCCTGTGAGATCTATTATTCCAATGCCACCTGTTTGTTATATACTCAGCACGATGGACAAATGAGTCTTATTCTCATGAGGTTTACAGCCCTGCTTTCAGGGGTAGATGATAACCTATAACTGATTATAATTATAATTGATCACCATGCCACGCATAAAGTCACCCGTTTGTCCCATTTCTACAGATAACGGCATTTGTAGCGACCAGCATTTGCTCTAAATTAGGGTGCAGCTTTACAGCTTTGTAGGACGGCATCAATTATAAACAACTGTATATACACTTCATCCATATGTACTGTACACTGTATGTACATACACAAAAACAGCACCATATGGCAAAACAAGTGTATTCTTGTTACAGGGAATATACAGTGTACATAGTATGTGTATGTACAAGTGAGCTTGAATGTCACATGTAAATATATGTACATGTGTAGCTTCGTTTATATGAACTGTGCATATATATTCCTGTACACCCTGTACATCTAGGGAATATTTTGCAACAAGCCATTTCAATACAAATTCTTAATTTTGCTGTAGACATATCAATATAAACTATTTCTATTCCCTGTTCTCCATTCTCATTACTATTTTAGTTTTTGCATCAGCATTGCACTATACAGAATCATTTGTTAACCAAATTGCAAAAAGTTGATTTGACATGTTTACCAGTAGATTTTATATTAAAATGGAATGATCAAATGCACTTTTGACAGCCTTTTAAGTAATATACAATTTATCAAATAAATGTACCTTACCGGTAGTCGCATTTGTCAATTGATTGCATTTTCAGTCCATGCAAACAGACTCCACAGCCTCACCCTAAGATAGCTTCTAATGTAATATATCGTGTTGTGTCGTGTCGTGTCGTGTCGTGTCGCGTCGCATCGTATTGTATTGTACTGTATCAAAAACTTATTACATCAATTTCTGTTCATAAACTTATGGATAGTATACATGTACATTTAGATTGGGTATGCAGTTATATGCACCTCTAAGAATTTGTAATATCTTATATATTTTTTGATCAAAAAGGTTGATGCCCTAAAAAAAATGTTTAGTGTTTTTTTGGGATACAGTATCTCAAATTTCTCATATTCTCCAATTCTGTCTCACAGTGTCTTTGGATGTTTTTATCTAATGTACAATTTATGTACTGTATTTATGGCAAGCAATGTCCTTGCATGTATTTTAATTAACATTAAAAAATATGTAAATGAAATTAATTAAAAAATCAAGCAATTACATCAAGACTGGTATCCCATCTTCAAACATATACAGTTTGTACACTATGCAAACTAAAAGACAGTTAGTATTGAACAATCTCAAGCCGGCGATGGCTGTATTCAAAATTAATTTCCCCCAGGCAGATGTTACGTGCCTGAAATATTAGTCAACATACATGTGTCCTTGACCGCAGTGGTGAAAGCGAAATATAATTGGCTGTTATCACAGCCTCAATACTCTTCTGTAAGTCGCATTATCTTTCCTATCTACATGTATAACCGAGAGGTGGATTGTATTCATTAAAGGCCTGCTGAATCAGTCTTTTTTTCACAACTCATATTCATTTATGATTTAAAGAGAAGGTTGAGTTCTGGGGAGAGGTGACAAATAATTTGTGAGTGTTTTCAATGTTATTATGCAAGTGTGGAAGAACTTCAGAGAAAAAATGTTCCCTGAAAAGCATGGCTCTTCGCCTTCATATTCTATGACATGTAAAAGCTTTAAAATGTGGGCCTCACCTTTAAGCCACATGTTTGTGTAGTCCCATATACATCTTTCTGTATACAGTGCTTGTTACTTTTACCAAGACTGGGCCAAATTTTGTATCATTTTGATGATTCCAGAATTTGCTGTACACACTAATACTTAAATATGCTACATGTACATGTACATGATCAACCTTTTCTGATTGATTCCACACCATTTCTTTCACAATGCAATCGCATGACCAGGACTCAACTTTATCTTTAAGCACAGATCTTACACTGTATGTACAGTATGTACTATTCAAAATTTACTTCTTCAATTTATACAAGATACAACCTTGAAGTTGTGTTAAGACCTAAACTGAAATTGTGCAGATTGGCATTTATAAGAACATCATAAGGAAATATTAACTTCCGTCATTCCCCCACTTTCCCAGTAATCTTTGCACTGCACACTATTGTATTCTGACTGAATGACACTAATGACCCTGCATATTTGAATAAAATAAACTGATAGTAACAAGAACCAGCACAATGAATACATCAGGAAGTTATGGATAATAAATGGGGCGATTGTGGTACCAGTATTTAAAGGGATTTCTATAAAAAGAAATCATATATATGCAAGGGATGATTTTATTTCTACTTTTTTTAGCTTTCATTTTTCCTCCTGTATTTGTATGGCTGAGTTAATCATACAAAGCATTGATATATCAAAAACCTAAATACTGTATGCGTACACATTGTATGTTCTCATTCTGCTAGCAGACTGCATGATGTATTTGTATGTACTGTACACAGCTTTATTCACCTTTAATACTGAGATGTGATTTTGGCTGTCAATGTGATTTATGGAAGATTTTCAGAGACCAATAACTACCATGATATAACGAATGTCCAACTAGAAATTTTTATACAACGCCTACTAAGATTCTTGCAACCTCATTGGTCAATTCTTGATCACATGACATGCGCTAAAAGTACCATTGAACGGCATCATTCTCCAGCAGTGCAATTCCGTTTGATCCTTTCGCACCATTGCACTCTGACGTCACTAACGATGTACAAAGTATATGGTGAGCTAAGTGACGTCAGAGTGCAATGGTGCGAAAGGATGAAACGAAATTGCACTCCGCGTAACAATAAACATAAAAGTTGGTACGCGCGGCGTATGGTACGCGCGTGGTTTGCTGCCTGCTTAATAGTGCGCGCTCACTATCAGCAATTTCATCAATTGAAAACAAACAAAAAATCGCTGAGATTTAGGCATAGGAAAACTGTTTTAAGCCCGTTAACGTCCGAGGTGTTGTATAAAACAAATAGTGAATGGTCTTTATTCGTGCAATGGAATAATATTTTGCATTCGGTGAAAGATGAGACGCTCCATTCAACTCGGCTGCGCCTCGTTGAATATAGCGTCTCTTATCTTTCACCTCGTGCAAAATCTTGTACCATTGCACTCATGACCATTCACTATTTGTATACTATTAACCAAATCATAGATCAGCGATCACTTTTAATACAGCATATTGCACATACAGTCATGTGAACAGGTACGTGGACAATTTACTTGCATTTTAATACACATACGCTCACAGGGTCAGCCTCGAACTTACATGTACCGTATTTGCCGGCGATAAGGTCGCAGCGCCGTATAGGCCGCACCCCCGATTTTGACATTTAAAAAAAAAAAAAAAAAAATCTTTTGCCAAAGTCGGGATTCGATCTCTTGCGTACAAATGTTGATGTGACTAAAATCACCGCCTTAAACCGCGCGGCCATCCCGCGCTGATACCATACACTGCCGTTTTCTGTGATGTAGTCATTGAAATGGATTGAAAATGGCGACTTCGCGTGCTAGATGCTTCGCGGCGGCTCTGTTAAACGGGCCCTTCTTTTACTTTTGCAATGCATTGGCACGAACTTAGATCAAAATCTATCGGCAGATGTTGTTTTTGGAAGTTTATTTTCGTCTTCATGTCAACAATGCAAGATAAAATTGTCGGTAAGATGTGTGGAAATGTATAGTTATTGTACCGTTCGTAGATCTAGTCCCATATGTACAAATTCGTGCTGGTTTTGACTTTTTTTTTTTTTTTTTTTTCCTGTTTCGCCGTAAAGGCCGCACCCCGACTTTTTGATATTTTCTCTTCCAAAAATACTGCGGCCTTTACGCCGGCAAATACGGTACTGATGGACATGGAGGATACCATGTTCCTAGAGGCTTGGCCAAGCACTACATGTACAACTACAAGGCAACATCTTTGAGATGCTTTGCGATGAGTGCACATGTGTAGTCGACTGTCTCCTATTTCCATTACTATGATCAGAGGATCGTATGAAAGTGATACAGATGAGCATCCCTAGGGTATACAGACTGCCCTCAGTGTACTGAGAACCTATCTACAGAATGTGCTAGCTTTCATATATGTATTGCACGTGTACATGTGTGTACATCATTTGCATTGATACATGCACATACTTTCTGAGGTTCATAGCCCTAAATACGATGTTCATGTACGTGTACCGTATGTGTTTTTCTGTAACCAACTCTTTTTAGAGGTACATGTACACAACATAATTACTTCTTATTAGGCTTAAAAACCCTAAATATTCATATTTCTGTTCCAACACTTTTTATGGTATATAGACCTGCTTTTTGCTATCATTTAAAAAACGAATGCAGGACAAGTTTATTGTAAAATGCACAAATTTGTTGAATTCTTTGTTAAAGTTTTTACGAGCTTCTGACAGAATGAGTGCATTAAACAACTAAATAATATTGTCACATATATATTTAAGGATTTTTCGATTATTGCTATTTGCTAGATATGAATTTTGAATTACCAAGTACCCAAGAAATTAAATATTGAATATACAGACACAAAGTAGGAGAGAGATGGCAATGTAAGAGGGAGCGAGAAAGAGAGGGGGAGAGAGAAAGGGAGAGAGAAAGAGGGGGAGAGAGAAAGAGGGGGAGAGATAGAGAGGGGGGGGGGGGGGGGGGGAGGGGAGCAATTGCTACATAAAAGACAGGGTTGAGGAGGTGGCAGATTACGGTGATGAGTAATACATGAATTATATTTGAAACGCAGTGATGCACTAAAAAACAGCAGAGTGCTCAAGGTATACACACTACATAATACAGGTAACAACTTCAGACAATAGACCGGTTTACTAACATACCGGTATTCAAAATGTAAGCATAGTACAAAGATTGTTCTTGATAACCTGAAATCTTGTATGGGGCTTGCCTGACATAGCAACAAGTAATGTATGCAGGCTGGATTTCAAGTATTGTACAAGTAGTTCATCTAAAATGAATATGTTAATAAAGGTCTTTTTACACAAAATTGACAAAATATGCTACTAAAGAAGGGCATACAGCTCTATGCTCTTAACCCTAATAAGGCCGGGGGGGGGGCCATTATGGCCCCCCCCTCCACGATTTTTCTGATTGTTCGAGAACGCATATGGATGGCGCCTCGCCGCTCGCTGACTTTTTTCTTTAGAGTCTTGCGCATCTTTAAAAAAAAAAAAAAAAAAAAAATCGGACCTATAGTTACAAGGTCACGTGACCTTTTGTCTTTGCATGTCAGCCCGAAAATCGCTCATTTTTGTGATTTGTGTACAAAACATATGGAAATGTCATTTTTCCTAAAAATAGATCAAACATTGGTTATTGGGTCTTGTTTAAAGTTTAGGTGGTTGTTTTGGGAGTCAAAATAGTTGAATTGTAGGAAGAAATGAAAAAAAAAACAAAAAAACAATAACATAAATAAGTTAAAAAAACAATGAAATACATAAGAAATTATCAAAACAAAAGATAACATAAGGAATAAGCTGGCTCTTCCAATTTTTTTTTGTCGTATTATTGTTCCAAATGGTCTAATGAATATATGTAGTGAAAACGAATGCTTAAATATGAATAATATAGGATTTATGGGTAAAAATGTGATTTTATGACGTTATTTGCATAAATTACCATAAATATGCAAATGAGGGATTTTTTTTCAAAAAATTGAAATTATCATATTGTTCTATACACTTCACTTGACATGCGTGCAAATTTTCGCGGAGATCGGCCGTTTCACGGCCGAGATCTTAGGGGTGGGGCCATAATGGCCCCCCCCCCGGCCGTAGTAAGACTTCAAATAGCCCGGCCTTATTAGGGTTAAACAACAACATCAACTTGACAAAGAGGACTGCATATGATTTTTATAATAATTAATTTATCAGTTCTAAAATGCAGTCACCAAAATAAAAAAAAACAATCCCTATAATGGGCCAGTGGGCTCCAGTTTTATGTGATTTCAAGCAATTTGTGAGACTAATGATCTTGTGATTTTCCTCCAAAGTGCACTTGGGAATGAATGCAAGTGAGGGTGGAAGGAAGTTGGTAATTGGAACTTCCTATGACTCTGACATTGGTAGGCACAGTTCCCTTTCACCAAACACACTCTTGACCACTTGCTAAAAAATAACCCTCTTTCTTTTTTTACACAACATGACTTCACACAAAGGATGTTAATAGAAGGAGCCCGGTTCCTTCAAAGTTCAAATCTCTCTCCCCCCCCCCCCCCCCCCCCCCCCTTTGTCCACAAATTATTCTCATCCTTTTGCCCGTTCTTCTTTCAAATTACCCCTTCTGCTTCTACGATCAATTTCCTAACCATTTTACCAAGGTGAAGGGTGCATGTATATT
>JAVYIG010017458.1:0-26138 GCA_035222895.1 Strongylocentrotus droebachiensis | reverse complement strand
CTTCTTTAAAAAGCCAAACGTAGATTTTAGGGGTCGGTCGCCAAGGGCAATACAACATTTTTTTAACACCTTTGTACGCTTAAAAACTGAGACATCAAATTTAAAACGATTTGAGCTAATAAAAGGAAGGAATGTTTTACATTTTAATTTACAATGCAATCAAAGGCACCCACAAATGTTTGCATGATGATATTAGTACATTGTGTATCAAATAAATAACATTGCGACATTTGTTGTAGCAGTGTTTTCTTTTCTTACTTTCCTTCCTTCCTTCTTTGTGTGTTATCAGTGTTCAACCAGTAGTTTGGGGTATTCACAATGTACCCCCCCCCCCCCCCCCCCCCCCCCCGTGTAGCTTTTATTTGCCCTGCTAATTTACTGTACTTTTGAGGGTTACAAAAGCAACATTGTTCGGAAACTGGAGAGCCCCCGCACTTTAAGGAAATATTCCAGACTTTTGACCTCATACATAAATTCTCACAAATAAATAAAAAAATCCATTTACATGTATGTACATATACTGTAAATTTGATAGCTCAGTCTTGCAACAGGGTCAGCAACTTCTCTATTTAAAGTCCTTTTCGGTATTTTACTGTGTTTGAATATGAACACTTTCAACTTGTACTTATAGATATAATGTCTCCTACATAAATGATACAAATTAAATTTATGCTGAATGTTCTCTACTTGAAGGATTTTGTGAATTCATATACATGTCATTGTAATAATATTGTTTGTTTTTTTGCATTTCAAAAAGTGGATAAAAAACAACTGTAATTCAGTGTGTAATTATTTTGGTAATTTGGTTGAACTCGGTTTTGGATCACATGAGCTTAGCCATTATTTTTATAGGGCTTTCATTTTCAAGAATTGATGAATGGTTAATAGCTCTAGCTGGCATTGCTCTTGCAAACATGTTTACACTGGTGTGTGTGGGCCTGCGTTCATTAATCTTGAAAATTAAAAATTCTCCACAAAAACATCAGGCTATACCATCCTTGCAGTTGCTATCATACTTGAAGTTGCTATGTAAACAACAAAACTAAGATTCCCTCACAGTGATTTTATAATTATTGGAAAATAAAATGTATTCCTATTTTAATTTTCCAGAGCGTAATTGCTCATTTTTATATACAATTATTTTTTGTTACTTGTAATCTGTTTACATCTCCATGTACATGTACATGTACATTTTATGTGGACATACAATGACAGCACTCAAATCTGTGAAGCTAATGTTAATCAGTCTTAATGCCTTCTATAGGCAATCTATACTGTACACCTATTATGCCATGGAAGTTGTGTAGAGAAAAAGTGAATTAATATGCACAGGTCAACAGGCACAAAGACATCAGAAAAACACTCCCTGCGGTACACAGACGATTGTATTTCTTATAGCCTCTTCTCAGACTAAGGGAATATTACAAAAATAGAGAAATTGTAGGTACAACCAAACATGAAATGTTAAAAGAACAAGAACGTGAATACACAACATAATAAAATAGGTGTTGGCGTTCAGGGTGTCATGTTACTTTCAGGTACCATGGGCAACTAAATTCATTTATCTGTAAACCAAATTTTCAGAATTAGTTATTCTTTTATATCATTTAATATGCGCATTCTGTGCTTTTTAGCTATCAATGGGGCTAATTGCCAACCTGTATTTTCTATCATGCTCAAGAAACTGTTCAGGGAGTAACATGAAATTGTATCCGACAGTCTACTGCAATCTGTGGCTTCTGTGCACTATATTTTAATGCACTAGAGTATAATTCATTCAATTATAATCTGAAGATAAATGCTTTGCTGGGAGTTGGTACATTTGAACAGTCACTCACTGGCAGGGCTGTCGTTTAAAGCCGGTAACCGGTAAAACTTGCCGCCTATTCACTCGTTTCTTACCGGCTATAATTCCTATAATAAACCTTACAAAAATCACAGAAAGTAGATCTAAATCAATGCTAATCCAAAATTTCCTTAATTTCGTCCAAGATATAATTAGTGCCGCACATACACGGCCGCAGTCGACGAAATCCCTTACGATCACGAACGCGACGTCGTCCGTACTTACCTAGACCTATCTATCTAACGTTACATCGCAGTTCTCCCCCCACAGCGCGGCGGCCAAGCCCACCCGTCCCTACCCCCATTGCGATCCCGATGTGCACGCGAGAAGACGATGCATGCACTGCACAAAATATATACACACTGCTGATCATAACAAAACTGAAGCTAGCTCGCTGTAACCAAACTATCCGTTGCCGATTTGATATTTGAAGATCACGGAAACCGGGGCCTATACACGTGCGTGCAATGTCTAGAGACAACGTACTTTAGATTCTGAGATGCGCAAATCGGCAACAGAGTTTTGATCTCGGCTGAGTTTAGGCCGGCCACGGCCGTCCCCGGCGGATCCCCGCAGCTAGCTCGCATGATGCAGGCTCGCGCTCCGCGAATATTCAAAACTAACTTCCGATCGCAATCGGAAGCCAATCGGTTAATTCATTTATTTTATTTTCATTTATTTCCTTAAAAAAGTTGAATAAACAAATATACATGTACAGTCATGAGTGTCTTCACTTTGTCAGGAAAAACAGTGATATAACATTATAAAATGAACAGGAACTGAAGTAAATTCTTAAATGTATTCAATAATTTCATGTCAAAAAAAAATAATTAAATGAGAATTCATATGGGGAACCAAATAAAAGTCACAAGTAAAAAAAAAATCAAATCTAGCCTCTGCTGCCCATTATTTAAATACTGTACATGTATTCAACAAATCATGATGTAGAAAGATTGAGTATGGTGCATCATCTCAGTTTATATAATTAAAAATTACAAAGAAATGGTACAAAGTGATAAGTAATTATCAACTTAATAACTTTTCTTATGAGTTATGATTGTTCATGTAATATTAAACATGAACAATATGTGTGTTTATTACAATATATGTGTAATACAAGGTAGGAAAGATAACTACAAATTTTCTTCTTAGGTATGCACCAGATTGCACGATTTCAAGTGGAAAATCCCAAAAGGTCCCTACCGTGGGAGGGGGGACACCCCCCTCCCACACCCTCCCCCCCTCGGTCGCTTCGCTCCCTCGCAGTGATGGTACCTCCTATAAAATTCAAATTACCTCCTTCAAAAATAATTAACAAGACCCCTGCACTGGTACTGCACATGCATGTTATTGACTTGGAAAGTACATGTGGGAAATTCCAATATGATGTAATGCCTACTATAGGCCATCTCTGAATGGATGTAACACTCATAATGATGACCTGACACGTTTTCTGAATTACGTTTGGTATTTTGCTTTAGGCAAAATTACATGTGTAAATCAGAGTCATAGGAATCTGTCTGCTCTGGTTACCTTTACCTTTACACCTTTTACATTGAGACTCCAAAAATAAAATTCTCAGGCAACTTTAGGCCTATACTTTTACATTTACATTTACATACCTGTGTGGACCCTTAACCTTTTTTCTCATTGTTTAAAATCTTATCTCTTTTTTTTCTCTTCAGATTCTGGCATTGATGTGAAATCACTCAGTCTCACCTGATTTTGGAAGCATCTACACTCAGAGAATCGTACTCCAAACTGGCGACGTCACGGGTCCCAAGTCCCCCTCCGTTAGACGTCATGTCGTGCCCTGTAGCAGAGAACTGGTGTTACACCCAGGTAAGACACATTTCCCCTACAGAATAATTCAAATTGTACCGTTTAGCCTTTCAATTTTTAGGTAAGATCGCTTGTAGTCCGAAAATAATGTTTGTTCTACATGTATTTCAATTCTTAAAATTCATGAAAAACCGCATTTTAAAGTTAAAAATGATTACCGGTACAGGTTGGCAAGATATGTGCCACTTATTTGAATACCTTGTGCATTGGTACTGAATGTATTTGTTTTTCTTTGTTAAACTCTGTATTTTGTTTGTACATTGTAATACAAATACAGAACAAACAATAAAAGATCAAAATATACATTTATGTTACCTTTTCTGTGCCTTGGTTTAAATTACAGCTGGTGTGTTTGTAACATACAGTTTTTTAAAAGCATAAAATGTTTAATTTCCATGCGCTTTCAATTTTCATATTCAAGTTCCAGTATCATATATATGTCACCTTCATGTACATCAAATTTACTTCAGCTACACAAAGAACTAATCATTCTCAAATGGGAATGGGAAATTTAAGAGCACACTTGTAAGGAGAATCATGTGCATGTATGTACATAGAGAAAAGCAAACAGTTTCTAATGTAATCCATATTCAGCACCCCTCCCGCTTGCAAGGAGGTCCCTGCAATTTGCATTTTTCTCACGCTCCTCATTAACGTTTGCTTGTTTTCCAGGGGGATGCCTGTTTGCTCTATTGAATTGAAATATCTATATTATATTTACATGTAGGTTTCATTTCAAGTAATTTCAACGTGTCTATATACCAAATTTACATGAAACTTGTATAGTTGCATAATTATATCTATTGTTCAAGTTTTTCTTTAATAGTTATCTTTTCATGTAAAGTTCTTTAAAACGATAAACATGTTAACTACTATATTAATGTTAACTACTATATTTTATTATTGTTTTATGGTACAGCTGTATACTATTCTTGTATAGCCGTAGGATGAGGTTTGGTAGTTTGAACGTTGGGTATTTGGTTAATATTATTGAAACTGCTGTTCAGGTACAGTGTAGTAGTGTACATTTATATTTATTTTTCAGGTAAAGACATGACAGAAAGCCACTTTCCTTTAATTTCAAGTGCATCATAACTAAGCTGTTAATGCATATACAATTATACACTGTATGTACATGTACAATGTAAAAGAAAAGCAATCCTTATAAACTCTAAATAATAGCATTGAAAAATTAGCAGCTTCGATTTACAGTCAATCTTCCAGGTGCTATTTACAATGTACATGTAGTTGTATACAGTAATAGCAAAAGGAAATAGAATGAAACCAATTGAATATGGCAATATATCCACGTATCATAAGGTTGTTTAAATTGTTTCATTGTTTTGTTCATGATTCCAATCAATCAATCTGAATGGAATGCAGATTTGTGAATAAATCTGATACTGCCCAGAGCTACTGGAGCCGTTACACTGTTATCTCAACAGTCAAATTCAGGAACAAAATCAGAAAACTCTTTTTTCTCATAAAAAACCATATGTACAATGTATGGGCTTCACTGTGAAATGAAAATGATCAATTATATACTGTACGATCAACATGACGTGGAAGTGTATGAGCCAAATCAGTCTCATGAACTCCAATACAAAAATGTAAGATTTGATCAAACTCATTTCGAATCATGTACTGAGTTACAGGTTCTGTATGAATTATTATTCATCACATGCGTGGAAAATCCATCACAAAAAATTAAATGAGCAATTGATTTGAATTGGCTTGGAAATTGTTGGAAGTGCTTAACTACAGTAATTGCTCCTTATTAGCATGCTTTGCCTGCCATGTGTCTGACGATCACGTTGAGTCTGCCTACTATGCAGGTACATGTATGCTCTGTCCAGCAGAGATAAACCTCAAGTTGTGATTAAAGGAGCACAGAATAATTCACACAGGGCATAGTGTTTAAGATTTACTCAGGTCCCATGGAGATGCGGCACATACATGTATACACTGTAGTGAGACCAATGACATACTTGGGTTACCGGTAGTTGTATGGAATGAAATGTAATTATGCTATATACATACACTGGCAGATGTGATAATATTGTACAGTTAAAGGGCTACATATATACACCTACATACCGGTACATCATGTATATGGGTGTCAGATCGACTCTCTCCAAGAAATCATTCATATTTCAGTCATATTTTGTTACCCGTACTTGCTTTAATTTAACATACATGTATGTAACAGGGAAAGGACAAAATGCTGACCATTATTGTATCATTTTTTTTAATGCATTTTTTTTAACGACAGTGTGTGCCTCCATCATGTGTAATATTGATCATGTGTACCGTAATTAACGGTGTATTAACCGCAACTTTTTGCCGCCGAAAAAAAATCAAAGTCGGGGGTGCGATTTATACACAGTACACAAAAAAAAAAAATTAAAGTTTTGAGTTTCGATTTATGCCCCTCCACCTGGTGCTATGCCTGGCAATGTCTCCCAGCTCGGTAATCAGTGTGTTGACTCACCACTCGGGAACTAGAACAACACTCAAATTTGTCTGTCATCTTGGTTTGAAAGTAATCTTTCTGATAGATCTCAATATGTAGTTTATAATAATAATTCCTCCAATTTTTCTTCTATTACATGGTGTACCACAAGGTTCTTTCCTAGGTCCCCTACTGTTTTTTAATTTACATTAATGATCTTACACACACAGAAAAAGAGGGGTGCGGTTAATACATGAAGGCGGTTTATACAACGTTAATTACGGTAATATTGTACATGGAATATGGAATTTTTTGGTGATATTTAGGGAATTATTTTATTATTTTGTGCAGTGTTTAATTTTGTTTTCTTCACATAAAAAGTCACTCAAGGGATGTTACATGTACAGTATTCTGAGTATACCTTACATCTACCAAAGAGCTTTACATACATGTATATACTATGTGCAGAGTAGACAATCAAAACATCGTCTGGCTGGAATAGAGGAATCTGATCTTGAAAGGGGAATTCAATAATAAACCACACCAGACCTCAGTGTCTGGGAATGTTATGGGACATTGACATTGCCTGCTGCTCAGAGCTACATGTAGATGTCGTACCAGACTCTGTTATTGATTTTCATTGGAAGTATAGAAGTTTATAGAACACATACATGTACCCATAAATGCCAAGCAACTGCCACTTCATAGATTTATAATCCTCACTTCATTTACATGTATTTTTACACGTACTACATTGTACATGTACATGTACATGTTCATTGTTGACATTTTGTGTGTAAACCTTTATTTTCTTTTAAAATTCGTTTGCAGAAATAGGTATGCCTACAAACATTTTCATTTATTGTACACATATGTACATGTACATGCATTTATATGTTGTTAATCTTGAAACAAAAACTTGATGTTTATGAGGAGCAATAATGGTAAATTGTTAAAGGTACAATTTGTCAAAATTGATTGTAATTCTGTCATACACATGTAGACCTAAATGTAATTGGATGGTGCGTCAAGAGGTTTCACACCTATTTTTCAGTTCACAGTTTTCATTTCGTAAATTTACTGTATGTACATTGTGTATGCAGGTGTGTTTAAACTAGATTTCCTGATTATTAAAAACCACACTCTAGAGGTACATTTTTAGATTTTGGTGTAAATGCAGCTTTCGATGACAAAGAACCAATACCCCTTTTTTTTTTTTTTTTTTCTACAGGTGAAAGTTGTTAAGTTCTCGTACATGTGGACAATCAACAATTTCAGCTTCTGCCGAGAAGAGATGGGAGAAGTGCTTAAGAGTTCAACGTTTTCATCAGGTGCTAATGATAAGCTGAAATGGTAAGCTAAAAAAATAGAATTATCTTTCTTTTTATTATTATTATCATCATCATCATCATCATCATCATCATTCTTAATTATTTGGCATCACTTCTGCCTGGGAGGGAAAAAGTTAACTGACTCACTGTGAACCTCAAGTCTCTCCTCCAAGTATATTATCATACCTGTAGGTGGAAAAAAAAATCATTAAAACATGTAGAAGAAGCATTGGTAAATGTATTTGCTTCATGTATTTGAACAACGACATTTGACATGCTATAAAGCAGTTTTTTAATTGCTATGTTCTACATTTTATGTCTTTTACAAAGATTGATTACATTAATCAATTTCCAAAATACAAAATAGTCATGATAATGTTTTGCAATTTGCATCGTAAGTGACTGCATCTAATGGCGTGACATGGCGTGAGGGTGTCTACTTTATTTTGAGCAGTGCTGTACACACCTCTGAAGATACTCTCCATCATTTAGACTTTTGAGGGACGAGACTGTTTATTGAAAACTCATTTTATCCAGTGACTGTCTCCTTTTTGAGTGCTCCTCCTTTGTTTTTGTTTTGCTTTATCATGTATGTAAGTTAGAATGTTCACAACATGTACTGTACATGTACCTCTCTTACCTCCCTTTTCCTCTGATATTTCTCTTGCCCTCCCATTGTGCTCTCTATCTCTCACATTTTCTCTCTCACCTCTTCCCACTCCCTCTCTCTTTCTCTCTTTCCTCTGCCCCTCCCTCTGCCCTTCTCTTTTTCCCGCTCTCCTCTCTCCCGCTCTCCCCTCTCCCTCTCTCCTCTCTCCCTTCCCTTTCTTTTTTCCTCTCTCTCTTGCTTTCTTTTTTCCTCTCTCTCTTGCTTTCTTCATCTTTTACCCTTGTCTCTTTTTCTCTCTCTGAAGGTGTTTGCGGGTGAATCCTAAGGGCCTTGATGAAGAGAGCAAGGACTACCTCTCCCTCTATCTTCTCCTTGTGTCCTGCAACAAAGCTGAAGTCAGGGCCAAGTTTAAGTTTTCAATACTTAATGCCAAGAGAGAAGAAACAAAAGCCATGGGTGAGTTGTATTATCATAACATTAGTATGCAGAATCTCAAGATTATTTTCTTTCTATGCTTCTAATGTAGGCCAGAATCTTGTCTTATAAAACAAAAGAGGTTGTGATTTATTCTATTTTTTGGGTTTTAATAATCAATTAAAAGAAAAGTAGTTCTCCAATCAATTTCTCATGCATGGTTTTTGCCAGTGCAAATCACCTGTGGTGCTAGTACTAAGCCTATAAATGTGGGTACTGATAATAGTGATTGATATGTAAATGCACACTTCATACCTGCTAAATTGCATTGTTCCTCCGAAAACCACTCCTTTGGGATGCCTCATAGGCATAGCCATACTTTACTTTAATAGTTTGCAATAACGGTAAAACAAAATTCTGCTGAGAAGCCTGCATGTGTACAGAGTTGCTATTTATACCAAACTCATGTTGAATTGTCATGGCTTGGAATCAATTGCAACTCTTTACGAGAGATGTCCCAGGTCAAAATTATACATTTACTTATCAGTTATTGAAAAGCTTGCATGTTTGCCCGGTATACCACTAATTGTATTTATATTTGCAGTTTTCAACACTACTGTCTAGGCACTGCTTGTTCAAATATTTGAAAGCCCATTGATTTCATATTACATTTTAAACATCTTTCATAGTAAGAACTGTAAAGCAGTTCATGTATAACTCCTCGTTCCTATTAAAGAAAATGTCTTGATGCGGCTGTACATGTACATGAGTGGCACAGCTCATTGTGCTGGTTGGGTCTAAGTGGACTTTTGACAAATAGTGACGGTAGTAGACAAAGTGTTTGAATTTACAGCCATTGTCAAGCAGTGTCTGATCTGGAAAAAACTACTTGAGTGCAATTGACATTGATATGGAGATTCATAAAAAGGTTAAATTTATGTGATTGTATGTGATGTGATCGTGTAAATAACACGATGTTAAAATTAAACATTAGTGTTCAACTGAATCATATATCGACCATATAAATTATACATAAACAGATAGTATACAAAATTTAGTTGTAAATACAAAACGTTTTATTCAAGAAAAAATAATGGCCTTTACTATTATTATAGAATTATTTTCCACTCCTTAAAATACCAAAGAAAGAAAAAGCTATTAAGTAATGATCATTTACTTATCTGTGAGCCTTAAGTGTTTATGCAACAATTTTGTTTTGAATTCAGAGAGCCAACGAGCGTACAAGTTTGTTCAGGGCAAGGATTGGGGCTTCAAGAAATTCATCAGGAGAGATTTCTTAATGGACGAGGCAAACGGATTGCTTCCAGATGATAAACTTACACTCTTCTGCGAGGTAAATTCAAATTTGGAAATTAAAAGCTGTTATAAGCCAGTTCTGTAATATAGTGTCTCGTGTACATACCGGTAGTTGGAATTTAATTTCCATGTTACTCCATCTCAAGATGATGAACTTCTAATCTTCTGCGAGGTAACTTCAAATTTAAAAAAATCAAACCTGTATTCTTACTTGATACAGAAAGGTCACTGGCCAAAGAGGTATATATGTATGTAGACATGGAGTTTGATTCATATGAATTGTTAAAGGAAACCAAACCCCAAAGAATTAGTGTAGGTATACTGAAAGATGAATTTATTCCTGCCTATTGATAAAGGAAAATATTGATGGCATGATGTAATGTCTTTTAGCATGCCATGGATGTAGCCATTTTCTTGATAATAGCAATGGAGATGCCCATCTCGTACTGAGAAATCTATAATTAAGCTAAGTATTATCTTGCTTTAGACCTCTCTTTTACACTTTGATGGGGGAATCTTGTAGATTAATAGGAAAGAATGTGATTAATCTCTCAGAGTAACTTAAGTTATTTTTTGGGGTGAGGTTTCCCTCAATCATATTAATGGAATGACTTTTAAATTCCACTCCTTTGTGAGGTAACTTCAAACTTCAGGATTCAACAATTGTTGTTGACTTGTTGTGCATTTCTCTAAAAAAAGGCTTCAAGCCTACAAAGATATTAATTTTGATTGTTATGTTACTTTATATCCAGCAATAAAATTCTTTTGTAAGGATGACTGAGAAACAGGTTTTTGATTGCCAATTGAACTTTCATCTTTCCAACTGATTTCATTACTCTGCAGGTGAGTGTTGTCGCAGACACAGTAAACGTCTATGGACAGTCCAACCAATCACAGCTCAAGGTTCCAGAATGCAGATTAGCGGACGACCTCAGTGCATTACTAGAGAGGGCAGCATTCAGCGATGTCACGCTGTGTGTCAACGGTCAAGAGTTCAAAGCTCACACAGCAATCCTTGCAGGTGAGATAGTTTGTTAATGAGTCCCATTTCACAAAACTTGTCATCAGTGACAAATTACAGTTTATGTTATAAGCTAGGGAAATTCTTGCTTCGGATTGGTTATCAGCAGATTTGTCACTAATTTTTGTCATTTGTCATTGAAAAAGGCTTTGTGAAACAGGTCCCTAATCATGAGTTTTGTTTGTCTGCTTAGTTTTTATCATAAATTTTTCTTCTATATAGAGTTAACATCCTTCTGTCTGTAATTTAATTAAATACAAATAGCCTGTATTTATTCAAGTAGGCAAATTAAATCTAGCACACTGGGTAAACTCTCCCCCCCCCCCCCTCCCCCCATTTTTTGTTTGTCTTCCATTTCATTGTAGAATGCTAGTAATTTGATAGCAATTTTACAATTAGAATTCCCTAAATGAGTGGACAAAACGCGCCCACTTAATACTGGATTTAAACCTTGACTTTCTGCTTGTATGCAGTGAAGGATATTAGTCGTTGTGTACCTTTCCTGGGGCTGCAATTTTGTTTCCCAGATTATATAAATACTGTTCATAGATTCAGGTCAGGATTATTATGTAAAGCACTTTGATGAATGCCATTGTGTCTTTTAAACTGGGCCTCAATGAGCCTCCAATCTATTGCTTGAATGGCATAGATACTGAAACTTTCATATCTAATGGTTCTTCACTAAGCTGTAGTTTGCAGGAGTCTGACAGTGATTGAGTTACATATATGGTTTCCCATATCTGTGTTAACTGTCTTCTGGTAAAGTTCACAGTATGCAGGAAATATCACTTCAGGCAACGAATGACCCAATTTATGTTTCCCAAATTAGATATGACACTAGTTTCAGAACTGGCATTCATTTATCAATTAATTGTATCTCACTATTTATTCATATATTTCCTTTTCTATAAGCTCTAAGTTTGTGTAGCTCCTCTTACATGCATATTCAATCTTGAAATTACAATCTTTAGTTCTGTGTGTTCGGTGTTCCTTGCTGGAACTAAAAATTGAAACTATCAGCATCAAATCTTATTTCTGCCAAAAGACATTGCAAGTAAAAGTAAAAGCGACTAGTGAGTGGACTGCATATAGTTTCTGGATCCTTATGCTTACATACCTGCACAGAAGTTAATTCTTTACCCACGTCAATATGTAATTATATTTTCCCTCTTATGCTTTTTCATACTTAACCATTTCAGCATCTCATTGTCTTTAGGGTATGATTTTATGCCTTTTGATGGTAACAAATTACGTTTTGTTTACATTTATGATTGGTCCCCAGTAAGATGCATATTAAAGACATCAATTACTAATGTTTTCTTTACTTTCTTCCTTCCCGAATGCAGCGAGATCTCCAGTCTTCAACGCCATGTTTGAACATGAGATGGAGGAGAAGAGGCATGGACGAGTAGAAATCACTGATGTTGATCACATGGTTATGAAAGAGATCTTAAGGTTTATCTACACTGGCAAGGCACCTAACCTTGATAAAATGGCTGATGAATTACTGGCAGCAGCAGACAAGGTAAACAAAGAATATCATGACAGCTAAGATGTAACAGAATAAGCTTAAAAATGACAATGGTGCATGTGATTAGATCTTGGGAGAATATTTAGGTGGTTTCTACTAGAGTAACCTAGAAGGGTCATTCAATATGAAATAGCTCGAAATATCTAGTTCATGAAATAAAAAGGAATTGCAGCAGTTTATTTGTTATTTTGAGCCGTTAGATCACATACGAGTATAGGCACTGATTAAAACTCAAGATAAAAGGCAAAATGAAAGTATAATTGTATAAATATTGGCTTCAAAGTATTTCAAGTTAATTATTTCAAGATTGTATATTAGATTAATTTCAAAAGGTTTTTTATAAAAGATTGTCCATTGATTCAATTGTTTTAGTCTTTATAAGATTGTTTGATGCTGAGATATTCAATTCAAAAAGTTTGTGTTATTATCATCATTGCAGATTGGTCATTTTATGTGGGCTACCTGCATCAAATCCTTTTTGAAGGTTGTGGTACTTTAAAAACTAAGTGGTTTCACTCATGTGTTCGATAGTGATATCATGCACAAATCAGGATATATGAATTGTTAGAGATATAAAAATCTGGTTTCATGTAATAGCTATATTGTCTTTTACAATTTCAATAACATAATTTTCCCAGAAATTTGCTCATGATAAACTTTCCCATGCCCTGAAATTGACCATGAACCTTACTTTGTACCTCTTGTGGCTTTTGTATGTGCAGTATGCATTAGATCGGCTTAAGGTGATGTGTGAAGAGGCATTATGTACCAACCTAACGATAGACAACGTTGCAGATATCCTGGTGTTAGCAGATCTTCATAGTGCAGATCAACTGAAAGCAGTCGCTATCGATTATACTAATAGGTTTGTTTTGTTTGTCTGTACAAGTGACTTGTTGCATGAAGTGTTTATTATCAGCTGAGAACCAGTAGGGTATCATAGCATTTTGCATAAGAGTTAACATTCTCCTTCTAGCTCTTAGCAGTGAATGAGGAAGGATCTTTTGAATACAATTGTAGAGGGATCTTGAGAATCTTGAGAATATCCCAGAAGGGGAGATTTTGTGGTTAATTTCAGAGCAATTTTAGTATCAGACAGGGCAGAATATTTGAAATATGTCTGCAGTGTGTTATTTGTGTATAACATTACAGGGCCCTGTTACAAGCAGATTTCTGCTTCTTAAGGGTCCTAACCATTATAATGTATATTGTCATTGTAAATTGCTTTATATTGGTTGAATAAAGATATGAATTGAATTCAAAATTGAAAACATTAATGAGTCACATGTATGAGCTCTGATACATTAATAGCTGTGGATGATGAGTCAGCATATTTTTGAGAGTATTGATGATATTTCATATTGTCTGGTTTTGTACCTTTTTTTAAAAACTTCAGAAGTATAATGGTCTTCTTAGCCAGATAGAAGAATAACAAATGATGATAATGATAACCAAAGACAACAAATGTAAAACTCAACAATTTTTTAATCTTTCTGCTTTTGCCTCTATCTCTTTCTCCCCCTCTGTCTGTTTCTCTATCTGTCTTCCCCTCTTTTCTGTTTTTCTTTCATTCCGTTTTCTTCCTCTCCTTTCTATCTCTCCTTTCTACCTCCCTCCCTCTTTCTCTCCTCCATCTCCTAACTCTCTGCTTCTCCTTTTTCTTCTTCTTTGCTTCCTCTGTCCCTTTCTCCATGCAGCCATGCAACGGAAGTGATGGATACCAACGGATGGAAAACAATGGTGCACAGTCATCCAGGGCTGGTGGCCGATGCTTTCCGGGCGTTGGCCACCTCACAAAGTCCGCCTTTCATGGGGCTACCTCGGAAGAGACTCAAGCAGAATTGAAAGCATACCCATGCGAAATAGACACTCAATGTGACATAGACTTTTGTGACGCTGTGGTATTTACTCCCTGTGAATAGGATCGTGTTCATTTTTTGGATATGTAGATACAGGAGAAGATGGATGTATGGAGCTTTGTTTGCAGTGATGTAAGGAAAGGACTTCCAGTGGATTGAATCCAGCGAGTGTGTGGGATCATGGAAGTGAAAGACAACTTAAGAAGCTGCCTGGTGATGGTGGGGACTTGTGATATTGCTCACTACCAAATGATGTATTCTGCGAGGATAGCTGAAGATTGCTCCAGGGCAAGGAGTCCATGCATTACTGGTGACACCCTGACCCATGGAATGATCAATAAGTACTCTTCAGTAATAGATTGCCAAACATGTACAATATCAGCGGATGTTTTAATGCCTATCTATGCCAATTGGACTTATGATATGCAACATTGAAAGAATATTCCAGTGACGCAAAGTGCAAAATCTCTCCCCTCCAGCATTTTATCTTACATCACTTACCCCAACCAAAGCAAATATGATCAGATGACAAGATGACACTTCTATTTTAAAGCTATTATGCAAATCCTTTTACTTGAACTAAAAATATCTTTCCTGAATGGCTTTTTAAAACAGTGAAGACGAGAGTGTTCTCATATGATTTTACAAAATGATTGATTTAGGACAGGTAGATGGTTAAACCCAGCTTTAAATACATCCTAGGGTGATTGGTCAATTTTTACATTCACACTTGGCTAATGATACGAACAGCAAGGGTGCGTTGTGTGTTACCACTTTCATAGGCACTTTGAGGTAACATCATTATTTCATGAATTCTTTTTATGGCATATAATATGCCAGAGTTCATTGCCGTGGATGTGTAGTGCATCCTGTTATTTGGCCTTCCATTTTATAGTCTAAGCTCTCGATTCCTTTTTAATTTCCTCTAAAAAAAAATTTAAGGCTTGAATGCTTAGAAGAAAGACGACACATTCATATCAGGGTATCGCCTTTTCCCATAGGCTTTGTGAATTTACGTGCTACCATATGCAGAACTATTGTTTCAAAATGTACAATGTTACATAACACATGACAGTTATTTCTCAATTCTAAATTGTGCTAGAAAAACAAACGATGAAAACTAGAGTAACATTTTCTGCACCATACAAACATTAACACTCAAGTTTTTAAAAAAAATCTGTAGGGCCTCCGCAAAAGGCCTTTACTTGAACAAATCATTTCAACATTATCGCAAATTATTTCATAGCCTTGTGCATCACTGTAATTGAAATGTGCCAACATTATAGCCACCTATTACATAATCAGACAGTTATTTCTATTTTGTTTATAGGCAATATGATGAGGTTGTCCTTGATTTTATTTCTTTATAGTCTTTGTGAAAGTGTTTTTACATAAAACCTCAAAAGGAAAAACATCAAATTAATTGGTGTAATCATCTAGCGTGCACGATTATGTTCTCTTGAGAAATCGACGGGAGGTCTCCGATTATTTATTGAAAAAGAAGATTCCTAGCCTATAACAATCTAATTATATCATAATTACCTGTGTTCTCATGGACAAATATAAGTATGATAATTATATCTGTTGAGAGCCAGAAGGGTGTTAACTCATAATAATTTCCATGAAATTTAACGCCTGTCTGGCCCTCAACAGATTTCAATCAAGCTGTGATACATGGTAGTTTGTACTCGTTTGTCTGCAGCATTTACAGGTTGTTGCCTGTTGGTGGTAATGTTTTGGTTTGGACATTCTCTATTGAGTCCGTGTACTTACCTTAACAGCTCCCTTATTCTCTCTTTCTTTCTTCTTAAATGTCATTTTGCCCATCAATTTTTAATTGAAAATGACTCGCTTGGTGCTAGAGCTGAAAACTGAAACACTTCTGGATATTTTTGTTCATTGTAAATGTTACATGGGAAACAATTTGTTGATACATTTTTTCTGTTTGCTAGTTTATGACAAAGGATGTGTTATGGAGTGGCATTTACAATATCATATTTAACAGTAAATAACATTACTTTGAAGGCTAATTGTCAATTATATTTGTTCTCTTTTCTGCACTGTGTGTTATAGAAGAATACACCTGTGCCTGGCATTATTCACTGCAGGTGTTCTTCCAACATTTTTAGAGCAAATTTTGGAGGGCAATAAGATGATATTTTAAGAGTCGCAATACTGTTCAGAAACACTCAAAGTAGATCTTAAATCAGGATTTTTAATATCATTATTCATTTTTCTTCTTCTTTTGAGTTGCCAAAATATCAGAAATATTAGGGAGGATCCTGCATAAGAATGATGTTAATATCCTGGTTGACATTTTCTCTTTGATCTGCTACATGTATTTTTCTGTTTAGTACGTGGAGACTTCACTTTATACTACGTAGCAAGTTTTCTGCTAAGAGCCAGAAGGAAGTTAGCTGATATAGTTTAACTTAGATGTAACACCCTTTTGGCTCTCAGCAGAGGGAGCATGAAGAGTATTAAATTCATGTGAAGTTCTCATGTGTATTGTAGTCTATCCTGTGACCTCATCAATGCCACTTATGCATTCCTGCCATCTTTTTATTGTGTGCCCAGCAGAAGGACATTAGCAGCCCGAGTCGTTTACTAACTATCTAAACATATGTATATGTGACTAGATACCTTTTCTGTGGAGAAAGAAGCTTTGTATAAAATTCTACAAAATTGTTTTTAAAAGCGATATACAAATGGAGGGATCTTTTGATATCTGCAATACAAACATTGGGGTATTTCAGAGAACAAACTATGTTGTTTGCTAACTTAAGATTCATGTACTTATGATACTTTCTGAAGTTTGTACCAAAATCATCAGTGAAATGCAGTAAATGGGGATCTTTTACCAAGAATCCTTTATAACATTTCGAAATATGGGTTGCATAACAAAATAGTTTAATACTAGGAGGGAATGTTCAAAATCTTGGAACAGTTATGTATTACACCTTGGAATTGTAAGGTAAATTCCATACTCTGGTAACCACTAGGAAATGACCAGCAAATGCCTTTCTGCTGGGTGCACAAAATATTTCTATTTTCCTGTCTTCTAGTTCTATGTGTGCCAAACATCATTACAAAATTAAAAGCATGAGATGTAGTTATCCAAAATGGAAGCCTCTTGTTGGGGCATATTGCCCATGAGTGTGGCCCACAAGACCAATGGGGCTGATAGCTCACAAGACCGATCAGCAATGGCCATCAAGACCGGTCGCCCATAAGATCAAGGCCGAGATAGACAGCCCACAAGATCAATAACACATGAGACCAACATTGTTGTCGCCCTCTTTTTCTTAGGATGAGACCAACATTGTTGGTCATATGGGCTGTTTGGTTACCTGGTCTCTTGGTCTGTTAGTCAAGTGGCATGTCTCGATTGTGCTAGTGTATATCATGAAAACATGTACAAGGAGTGGTGAACTTTTAGTGCTTGTAATCCTCATCTATTATGACAGTCTGTGTAGAGTAATACTACTAGAGAGAGAAAGAGAGAGAGAGATACCAAAGCTGTCTAGTGAATTGGAGCATATTGTACAGGATTTGGTGTATGTTTATATCGCATTTGTACTGAAATTTATGATTCTGAATTTAAATATCTGTTCAAAAATCAACTTCTGCTTTATGTAATAATTCTGTCTGAATATTTATGTTGTCCTTTTTGTTTCCCAAATTGCACCAAGCATAATAACAATATGTGTTAATATACATTAAAATATGAACAATCCTCATTAATGTAACTGTTGTAAATTGAATGCCAAATAATGATAATTTAGAGCTACAGTTTGAGGTAACTATATAATATTGTATGATGGGTCCTTGTTTATTAGTCTAACAGGGTTTTGTTTACTCATCTGATGCTTGCCTGTCATGCTTCACAAAATGTATCTGTAATCAAAGATTTCTCTTAATCATTATTATGTACAATGGATTGAGTAATTTTCCAGTATCATAATATAACAAAATATATAGTAATTTAATATATAGGGAATTTGTCCTTTTAATTATCCAGAAATAGGTATATACCGTAGTCAGTTCACTGGCGTTGCTTTTGGATAGAACAATATTGCATCCAATTTTTATATATATTGAGAAGTTATACCTCAGTCACACAGCCAAAGTGATTTTAGACTGACTCCAAACCGACCAATTCTTGGCCATAAACGTAATGTAATATTTTCGTTTGGTCTGTTGTTGGTCTGGTGTCGGTCTTGTCAGTGTGACTAAGGTATTATACAACACAGTTTGGAGTGTGCAGACTATGGGATGAAGAAAGGCCTGCATTCATAATGTCACACAATGTTTGTGACATGGGGATTCTTTTTTAAACACTTTTTGTAGATATATGAAACGCTATTTATTTGATACTAGAGAGAGCCTTGTTCAATACTTTTCTGGTTTCATATACTTGTATGTGTTAATCAAAATCAGTTAAACCTTCCATGTTATAGATGGTGCAAAATATTCAACAAATCAGAATGATTTGCAAAAGATGAGTTACCTAAAATACCAACTTTCATATTTCAGTTTTTATTTTTCAGGGGGAACTTGGATGGTATGTTTCTTTTTGTCGCTGCCATTCATTATTATGCCATTCATTAAAGTGTGTTTTAATACTACATGTATGTCATCGGGACTCTCTTGCATGAAAGTTGCTTTCAAACACAACTCTCAAATATTTAATCAGGATCCCAAATAAGCGATCCTGATTGATTGAAAATACGATCCATTTAATTTTGTAGTTGCATTAAATTGCAACTTTTCTTGCAAGAAGCCCTTTGTTTTCTGTAAAGTGTAAGCCCCAGTCCCATTAGGATGTGTGATGCCATGTAGCTGCTTCGCTAGAGAAATCTGTTGCAAAGATCTTTTGTTTCAGATTGTACCAAAAACATGATAATGTGAGGGATGCAAATAGTCACGAGTTGCCCAGTGACAGTGTTGTTCCATCTCTAAAATCGGTACACTGTGTGCCCTTGGTCTATCAATTGGTCAGGGCAAATTTACAACCTGTCACTTTTAAGTAACAAAATTGGTTGCAGCTCATCTTGTAATCTGTTGCATGGTCGTTCCTAGATAGTTCCATGACCAGCCTTGGTTACAATACTGAAGTGGGCTCACGCATAGCTCGGAGAGTAGAGATAGTTGCATCACTGGAAGACATGCCAACATAGCAGGGGACCATTTGAATCACCATGTATGAGTACTTGTGTTACAACTATTTTTCTCAATATGCTATGGTCACAGATAGCCACAGATCTTTATGGGACTGGAGAGCTACTGTAATAGCATTATATTATGACTATATAATTTGTTGCTGAAATTATTTAAGGAATGGAATTGTCAAGCGTCGTCGGTTGGACACTCAAATGCGCATTTTGTATGATATTAAAGTAAAGTACATGTATGTAGAATACCATGGATTTAAATTTGTGAATGTCATTTTTTGTGAAATGCATTTTAGATGGTCACTCTATAGTTGAGAGAGAAAGAAAGGGAGGAGAATGAGAGAGGAGGAAGGAGGGAAAGACTGGAGGTGAGAATAGGGGATGTAGACAGAGAGGGATGGGGAGGGAGAAAAGAGAGAGAGAGAGGGGGGGGGGGGAGGAGGGAAAGATGGGAGGTGGGAACAGGGGGTGCAGACGGATGCATGGGGAAGGAGAAAGGGAGAGGAATGAGAGAAGAGAATTGGAGTTGCTGAGAGGGAGGGGGAGGGGCAAGAAAAAGTGGAGAGAGAAAGGAAAAAAAGAGGATAGGGAGGGAGAGACGGGTAGAGAAATTGACAGAGAGTGAGAAATGGATTTAAAGATGGGGGGGGGGGGGGGGAGGAGGAGAGAGATGAATCGGGAGGGGAAATGATATAGAAACATATTATTTCGAGAGGATTATGTGGCGGTACGAAAATATATTTCTATCTGCACAAATTTTGTAAATGTGCGACAAAAAAAAATGGAAGGCCTACTTCAAATCGAATTTTAGATTTACTTAACAGCAAATTGCAATGAAAACATTGGGGGGGGGGGGGGAGGAAAAAAAACATATCTTTGCAATCTTTTTGATATACAATGGATATAACTTAACTGAACCGCTCCTCCAAAATCCCGAATTCGGCCCGTTCTTTAATCAAATTGTAGTCTGGCGCGGCTCATAAGATGCGATGCGCACTGCGTTAACTTAAGGTAGCTAGAGCACAATTCGCGCATCTCTTTGACGCGCTCCCTCTGAATAAATCATTCCCTTCATAAATTACATGTGGCTGTTATTAGTTTGATTAAATATCAAAACTATGTCTGCAATGCCGCTAGGTTATTTCTACGTTTTGTTCCTTTTATCAGAAGAGATAGGCACCGGTAAGTAAAAATCGCCGAATAAATTAATAGCATATCGAACCCAAGTATTGTTGTAGGTGAAATCTGTAAGATTTGGTTGTAAAAAAGGTAAAGTAAAAGTATAAAGAAATAGACAGTGATCCTAGATCTATATAATTATCTCCGAACAGACTAATTCTCTAGATTCTAGGTCTAAAGCAATTTTCTTCGAAATTGTCTAGTCTGTGATAAAGATTTGACACAATTGATTAAAGATGAAGTTGAGTTCTGGTCATGCGATTGCATTGTGAAAGAAACGGTGTGGAACCGACCAGAAAAGGTTGATCATCTAGCATATAAGAATTTGTGTGTATTGCAAGGTTCTGGAATCATCAAAATGATAAGAAATTTGGCCAAGTCTTGGTAAAGTTACAAACACTTGCACAGAAAGATGTATATGGGACTACACGAACACGTGGCGTAAAAAGCCGGCCCCCGATTTTTACGATGTTACATGCATATTTAGAATATGAAGGCGTTTGAAGAGCCATGCTTTTCAGGGAACATGTCTTAACTGATGTTCTTCCACACTTGCATAATAAGAATGAGTAATGCTCACAAATTATTTTTCACTTCTTCCCAGAACTCAACCTTCTCTTTAAACAGGAGAAACAAAACAGGGGATAACTAAGGAAGATTACTGACGTCGGCCTGAAGTGTAATAATTTTCATCTCTTAGAAGAAAATTATAAGAACAAGAAAATATTTAAAAAAACATCTGCGGTCATCTCTTTTTAAAACCATTTATCCTCTGATGAGGCAAAGAAAAAAATATCTCTTGAAAAAAAAAAAATCTAGTAACGAAATTCAGAAACAGCTAAAGAAAAAAAAATCAATATCATACAGATGCTTCAACCAAGAGAATATTTTCAATTTAGATTTCTATACTCGGTACGTTAACGAATGATAGATTCTATGGTTATATCATCCATATCCAAGAACTAGATAGTTTATTCCTCAGCACTACATCCTGACTTCATGAAGAAATATTTGTTACTTTATGTATATTATGATTGTTTCATTTTGAAAATGCAGAAATAAATAAACAAACAAACTTATGGATCCTGCTGAGTATCGTCGTAGAAGTAGAAGTATCCAATTCACCTCTCATTTTTTTAAATTTGTCATTCATGACTTGATGTCCCGTTTCAGTTCTCCTGATAGAAGGCCATGTCACCAACTCGAAGTCACCAGCACGCATCCCCAAAGGCTCTACAAGATCTCAATCTTCGCTGAATATGGAAGAACAAATAGAAGCCCCATCGAGTAATAGAACCACGAGTGTTCCTGTAATTGCCAACAAGACGTGGACGAAACATGGAATTAGCAGCAGGGAGACGAGTGACGACATTGCGATTCCAAATAACCACGCCCAAGCAGCGTCGCTTGCTATTTATGTAAGAAGGGAGATCTTTACAAAGTGTGACCCAAAGTGATGTTGGACCTTGGTAGAAATATTAAACAGTCTATTTCTCATCTCCTTCCCCTTTTCACTCCTCCTTTTGTTTTCATCATTCCTTTTTTTTTAAATTGTGTGTGGGAGGGGGGGGGGGGGTGAATGCCCCCGGCTTCCCCTTTTAAAGAGAGGACTCGCTCTCTATCTAAGAAGGGATGTTTTCTTTTTAATTTCGATAGATAATTTAGGTCCTAAAGCGGCGATGGTGAGCCTTTAAATCAGTTAAATGCCCACCTTTTCAACCTATTCCTTCTCGTTTTTATTTGTTCATAGTCCCGGCTGCCCTCATTTTCCTCCTACTTTATCTGCTTACTGTGGGCGATATTTCCCCAATTTACAGAAGAAAATTGGTCAATCTTTTCTCTTTTTTTTTGTCTCTTCATGTCATTTTAATAGCCCAATTTTTCCTTTCTAAAGAAGTGTTACATATATAGGTCGAGGCAACTTATCATTTTCTTTCCTTTATCAAACTGGAATAGAATGAACATCTCCTGCTAAATGAAGGACAATGGTGATTTAATAAATCAATGACATTACATAATTTGGCTGATGATAACCATATTCTTGGAACTTTTTTCTCCACTCGATGACTTTGTTTTTTCGAAGTTCCTCTTGATATAAGGAATTATTTATCAAACAGTTTTTAAATATAAAAATATCAAACTGTGTCCATCAAGGAAATCTATTGCTACCACGGTTTTTACAAGGGACAAAATTACAATCTCATTTTGAATAAAAGTGCACCCTTGATCTTTTAAATGAACATGTAGCATTTTGAGTGTCCTGATGGTTTAAGTAAATCATGTGATTGGAATTAAAGATTGGTTTACTGTTGTCGTTGTTATTATATAGTGTTATTATTATTGTTGTTAATATTGTTATCATTATTATTATCATTAATATTATTATTAACATTATTATTAGTAGTAGTAATAGATGATAATGATAGTGGTTGATGATGGTGCCTTAATATTTCTTTTTACTCTTCAGAGTATACCCGAGCCGCCTGTCAAGACAAAAGAACCTTCAAAATACTGGGATCCAACGGTTTTCTACTGCACCATGCTCATCCTATCCTGGACAATCGTTACCGTCTGTTTGCTCAGGAACTGCCTATGCCCTGCTCTGAAAGAGGACTGTAAAAATTTCTGCTAAATAACATCAGTAGCAGACACAGGATTTCTGACAAGGGGTGGGAGTCTAAATTCTCTGACAAGGCAGCTGCTCCCTCCCCCATTTTTTGTTGGGCAGGGGGGGGGGGGGGGGGGGGGCTCAAATTGTTACCCGGGGCACAATTTGTTCGGGGTACCATGAAAAGAGGATTTATCAGGAAGAAGAAGAAGAAGGAGGAGGAGGAGGAGGAGGAGGAGGAGGAGGAGGTAGAGAGGAGAAGGAGAAGGAGAAGGAGAAGGAGAAGGAGAAGAGAAGGAGGAGGAGGAGGAGGAGGAGGAGGAGAAGGAGGAGACGGAGAAGGAGAAGGAGAAGGAGAAGAAGAAGAAGGAGGAGGAGGAGGAGGAGAAGGAGGAGACGAGAAGGAGAAGGAGAAGGAGAAGGAGAGAAGGGGAAGGGGGAGGGGAAGGGGAAGGGGAAGGAGAAGGAGAAGGAGAAGGAGAAGGAGAAGGAGAAGGAGAAGGAGAAGGAGAAGGAGAAGGAGAAGGAGAAGGAAGGAGAAGAGAAGAAGAAGAAGAAGAAGAAGAAGAAGAAGAAGAAGAAGAAGAAGAAGAAGAAGAAGAAGAAGAAGAAGAAGAAGAAGAAGAAGAAGAAGAAGAAGAAGAAGAAGAAGAAGAAGAAGAAGAAGAGGAGGAGGAGGAGGAGGAGGAGGAAGAGGAGGAGGAGGAGGAAGAGGAGGAGGAGGAGGAGGAGGATACAACGGAATCAAGCATTATATTTATTTAGATTAATTTTCATCCGTACGAAGATGATGAATACAATTGACTCAAGAGTTATCAATAACAATTTCATCTGTTCAGAGCCAGAATGGCATTAACACTATATTACATTATATAAACTAAAGCCCTTCTCATTTCAACATACGAATTCATGGAAATCGGTAGGCTTAACCTCATCCCAAAGTATAAATGAAGATATTCCTGGCATGATGTGATGCCTTTTAGCGTTACATGGGCGCAGTCATTCTCTTGAAAATGTGACGTACCAGTGAAGTTGTACATGTACCACGCACCAAGCTTTAGTTGTAAAGACTTTTTAAATCAATAACAAAACCTTTACTTTTCAATGAGGACAAATCATACCTGTGAAGATAAAAATTATATATGGTGAAGAAAATGAAATGCAGCAGTTGACAAACCTATCATAATTTTTGAAACCTTCACCACAGACGAGCACCCACTTTTTTATGCAATTTGCGTTCTGGCAATTGTAGTACAAAGGATGATTAATAGCAGGTGAATGAAATACTTCATCACCACATGCACCTGGGAAAGAAGCGTGCAAAAAATTGAATACATTTACTTGATAAATAACTTCACATAGTACGTCACGTTATCAAGAAAATGGCGATGTCCATGTCATGCTGAGAAACTGTATATTATTTTTGCTTCATGCCTCTCTCATAAACTTTGGTGGGAATCTTGTAGATTAATGGGCAAGAATATAATAAATCTCTCAGAATAAGTAAAGTTATTTCTTGGGGTGCGGTTTTCTTTAATATTTGGTTTAAAGTCTTCTTTTCTGCCTGTATCAAGATCTTAGAGGGATTAGAATTTAGAGAAGAAAAATGGAAAACCAACAAGAGAAAAAATAATGACACAAAATACAATCTTCCTTTTGAAGGATCATAACCTTAAACTTTATTCTTCATTAAACAAAACAAAAATGCTGTTGAGTGTAGTGAACAGCAAGCCTCATGCATAACAGTGATACGGGCATAGCATTAAACATTACTTAGTTATAGTACCATAGAAAAGTAACAAAGACATGTATAGTGAAAAACATACATAGTAGTACATTCTTATTGATTACTGAATAGACATGAAAAGTAGTTAGTTATAGTGCTTGAATGGTCTTGTAATGAAACTAAAACTCTTAATCACCCATTGTTAGAATATTGTAACTCTTTTAAAATTAGTTTAAACCTTTTTCTAAAACCCTCTCTATATTCACCTAGACACCTGTATGTTGTATTTATGGAAATTTGTTCTCTCCTCTTTCTTCAATCAGAACCTCTAAGATTTGTTAGTAGATATAAAAGACATATAAAAATGTATTTGTCAGAATTATCAAGATACTGTAAAATAATTTGCTGGCAAGTTAGTTACAATATCACTTTTACACGTATATATCAATCATATAGCTTATATGACAAAACATAGCCTAACATGATGTGAAATTAAATTATTAGAGTTTTAATGTAAATTTCAAATAGTACAGCACCATGTCAAATAATGAACAACTCTTCTTGTTTGTAACTCATTTCAACATCCTTCCAATCTTTACCGATTACAAAGTATGGAAAGACAATTGACTTTTCAGCTTCTGTATAACTACAGATATTGCTGACAGTTTGAGAGATTATTATTCTATTTATAGAATACATGAAGGTTCATAACTTTCATATTGAACATAGATGTATATGCTTTGGATCATAGCTGGTGGAAGAGGAACAACAAGGTACTTGCTTTCTTGTTAAATAACCCTGTCTTTTCTTTTCTAACTTTGAAGAGTAAACAAACACATATTATTATTTCATTGATCTTGACAAACATGATTTCTCCTGAGATGGTGTCTTTGATGAAATTTTCAAAAATAAATCCCCTAAATATTCACACCTACAACCAGTACTATTCTTTCTACTTTTGCTGAACAAGCACTCTGCCTAAGAATGGATGGTCTATACCTATGTGTGTATTGTTATGCCTATCCTAATGGCCCAATTCATAATTTTTTAAAACCATAAACCATGCTTTAAACCCCCATTAGTATATTACATGCATGTCCTAAAGTCCAATAGACGGGCACTAATACAATTATACATGCTTATATACCGTAATATATATGTTACTTTAGTTCACATTGGAGGTGAAAAGGATGGTTTAGATCATGGGTTAGATTAAACCTCCTAAAAG
>JAVYIG010017457.1:0-26140 GCA_035222895.1 Strongylocentrotus droebachiensis | reverse complement strand
TCTCTCTAAATCAACTGTGCGTACAGGCATCAGGCAGTTTATAAAGGTAATTTACACACGTTGTTTGTTAGGATAACATTAAAATGTATACTAAAATTGCGTGCACTTGATTTCACATTCATTACTCTCTAAACATTTACAGATGCACAGAAAAGAGTGTTCTCATGTATAAGTCATGATAAAATATCAGATGTATAGTTGTCTTCCTTTCTATTTGTGCACTCATATTTGTTAAACATTTAGTAGGCATACATCCCCTGAATGTGAAAATGGAAACCCGTTCGCATATGGCATTACATTGCGTGCCTACCTGGAAGCAAACAATTAAGAATTCCGGTATGAATTTATTATCAGATTGAGTAGATGAAAAGACTGTAGGATTTAGAACACAATTTTTTTTTCCATTTAAACTTTTTGTTGTCCTGTCCGTAAAAAAATATGAAAGTATTTATTTTGTACAGACTACCATGTATCCCTTCTGCTGCTGATTATATTTAAGACCACATTCATAGATATATTGCTGAGAGGCTATACACTAATAGTACTCTGTTCTATCGAGGATCATAATATTTCACTATTTCTTGTTATTATAATACTATATAATGACAATGGACTTGATACGTTTAACATGACAGTCGCTCGGGTAAAAGCGATTTATGTAAAGGTGTTTTGAATATTTTAAACACTAACCACCGTTCTTAAAGTGACTTGGTAACATTGCCTCAGACATTGAAACAAAATCCTGGATTTATCTCAGCGATTTATTTCATGGTGTCTTGAATATGTTTACACGTTAACCACCGTGCTTCAACAAAACGTTTTGAACTTTGAACTTTGAACTATGTAACCAATGGATGGATCATATACCGTTTAGCTGGTGAATGCCGGATATTTCACAAGCACTCCACTTCCTTTTCTCTTTCATTTTCCTTTCATTGTTATACATTCAAACTGTACACTGTAATACAACATCATTGTGTCATATTGGAAAAGTCCTCGTTGACACGAGATAATACAGCAAACTCCTCGTAAGTAATATCTTTCATTTGTAATATGAAATATTTGTATTTAAATCATTTTTACACAAAATTTGAGGCACATAGCCATAGGACGTTAGATAAGTAATCGTTGTCTCCTCTGTTGGTTGCATTTCAAATAAGACATCTATGGGTTTGATAAGGACTTGATGTAATACGAATGTCATTGTCATTATCAAAGTGGATAATAGTTACATCATGATGACAATTATTCGCAATGAACAAGTATAAATATATCGTTCATAATGTACTGACGAGCAATAGGAGTAGAAGATAGAATAATAAAGAAAATATTATATTTAATGTTTGATATTCAATTCTATGTTTCTGCTTTCCTACTTGATTTTCCTCCACCCCATGTACATGACTTTGTCTGTCTCTTTTTGTTTCTTGATCCGCTTCTCTATGTCTTCTCCCAACAAAATTTCTCTAATTTTATTTGTATTATTGTTAACGGTGCAGGTTACTTCCAACCATTTGCTTCTCATCATGGCGTCCAAGTTCCCAGCAGAGAGAGATGAAAAGGTCAAGCTACACACTAGAAAAGGTCATGACATGACATGGTCATGTGACAAACACGGGGAGCCAATCAAATTTTACTGCAAAGAACACAAAATCCCCGTTTGTCACCCATGCGCTACCAAAGATCATAAACCGTGTGAGCTAGACGACATCGAGGATGTCATCTTGGAGAGGAGGAAGAAACTGCATGAAAAGCAACAAGAGATAGAGGAAATGAAGAAACAACTGAAAGCGCTTGACTCTAAAGTAGAGTCCACTGTAACCTCTGCAAGTAACCTTTTTCAATCAGTCAACGATGAACTCAAGGTGGCATTCGACGATAAATTAGAGATTGTGAAAGACAAAGAGAAACAATCGATTCGTTCGATCGACGAGGAGGCGGATAAAGAAATACAAATAATTAACGAAAAGAGGGAAAGACGAATCAAATCATGTCACAAAGAAGCAGAACAACAACAACTAACCATCAAAGAAAGCCAAGCAAAAGTCGAATCAGAGACAAAGGCAATCAGCGAGGGTGGTTGCAAAAAAGATACAAGATCTCACAAATAAGAATCAGCATGCAATCAGCAATATTGATAATGTTGACGCCAAGATCAAACGAATCAAACAAGAGGACAAAACATTAGTGAATGAAGCTCCTCAAGTACTTGCATCCCTTGATGACAATTTACATGTAAATATTCATCAAGATGTTAGCGACTGTCTTGACAGAATACAACGTGAAGTTCAGAAAGTAAAGTTTGTCGAGGGTGAGGTAGGTAGTGAACACTACGGGAGAATTGATGGCTATATCGGTAAATGGGAGCTTGTCAAGTCAATCCAGATTCCATCTATTGTTAATTACCCACGGGTGCGTGGTTTGATCAGCGATGATGAGATATGTGTGCAGGACGCAAGGAACGGTGACATGTATGTTACAAATATCAGAACTGAACACACACAGAAAGTCATTGAAGGAGGAAGTATGTGTATTACATCATACGCGTCCGTAGACAGCAACATAATGGTATGTGGTAAGAGGAGACGAGGCTTCATGGGTGGCAGCTTGGATGGATTCATCACTCTCTATGACAGTCAATGGAAGGTGATTAGAGACATCATCATACCGAGGAATAACAGCTCTAATTCAGTGTACGTTGATGTTGACAGGGATGGGATGATCCTCGCTGCTGAGTGGGATCAGTCTAATATCTACGTCATCAATCCTGCTGATGGTAAGATAGTAAGCACTATTACGATGCAGGGCAAGGAGGTGAAGGGTGAGATACAAGCCTTGTCATCAGTTGATATCGTTGTGAAGACAGGTGATACGGGATTCAGTGTCATCTCACGATCAGGAGAAGAGAAGTCTGTCATACACTCTGATGAATGGTGCGTGTCAGGGTGTCGCGTTGATAAACTGACCGACACACTCTACATCACATACTGGGATAGAGAGCGTACTATATACGCAGTTGATCAGGTGTCATGTGATGGTATCATACAGGCAAGGAAGATCGTGGAATACGAGAAATCAGACCGAAGCTCCATCACTAACCCATGCCTCGTAACTCCTTCTGGTAACATTGTAGCGTGTGACGGACTTCAGCTTGATGTGTTCAAGAAGAAATTTATTGTATGAGATATCTAAAGAATCTAAAGTAATTCCTCATATTGCAGGCCTAATTTGCCTCAACGGAATATTGAATGATCCAATTGTTCGAATAACTAAGTTGAAATTGAAGCATCTCTATGTCTCGCAAATGAATTTGTTTTAAGTATTGAATACTAACATATTATTTTTGATTGATGTTATTTCGAGATTTCGGTGACTTTTTAGAAGTTGTTAGAAAGTCCACAACCGAAATACAATAATGTTCAACTTTCAATGATTACATATTTTATATCTGAATATGATAACGAAGATTATAATCACAGCAACTTATAAATAGTGTACACAATTGCTGAAGTAAACTGGGTATATGTATGTACACTGTATATAATCTTTATAGACGATTATTTTTTTATTTTAATGATTTTTTCTTCTTCCGAGCTATCATGTGGACCAATATTCAAATGGATGGGATTCAAATTAAGCATGGATTGAGAATGACTACTTTAAAACAAACAAAAAAAGAGTCATAACTACAGTTATCCCTGTAAGTGGTACACACCGTTTTTAGATTGATACGAAGTTTCAAAAGGCTTAGCCACTTTGTAATAGTGATGAAATGTTATGTTTAAAGAAATACAGAAAAGCTTGACATAGATACGAAATGGCTCGCTATAAGATTTGGCAAATTTCTTCCATTTCCAAAATCATCGCGAGATTTCAAGAGGGATTTCAGGTTCAAAGCAGGTGTTATCAATATAATGTCAATGATGTGTAGCTGACACAGGGAGGGTCGTGTCCGATCTTTTGAAGTTGTGTCGATAAGTTTATGAACTGAGAACTTGAATTTACAATATTGATTTATTATTGAGTATTGTTTATTATCATAAATGCATGTGAATTCATGATACATTGAGTATGTACTGAAAGAAGATAAATGAACAGGCGATTCAATCAACTGTGTTAACACTGACTTTATAATGTAAAATAAAGCCCCCTCCCCCCCCCCCCAAAAAAAAAAATAAAAAAAAATAGGGTTTTTAAAAGCAGTTTGCAAACATGTGTTGAATATAGCTGATACAAAGTAGATTAGTTATGAATATAGTCCTTTTACGTTTATCTTCATTATAATGCTTTGTCAGACGAATGAAATGTTTATATTATCCAAATATGAATTTATTTAGTAAAAAATATGTTTCTTGTCAAAGCTGTAAAGTGTAGTTTTTAAGCATTGACGAAACATTCCTTATTATGAAGAGTAGTTTTGGTAGTAATGTTTATTTTGTTCATGTTCAGTCTGGTATTTGTTATTATTATATTACCTGTCACATTTGCAAAGTACACAATGTCAAGCGGGCTCTCAATTTCATGAGCTCAACAATTAAAATAGTAACGCAATTAAAAACAGTATTTGGCATAATTTTAGCATGATCTTTAACATTGAAGAACTTAAAAGTACAAGTATTTGTTACAAATAGAAAACATTACAATCATTAAGCGTTGGTGAAATAGTTTTAAGTAATATAGGCAAGAGAAAGGGGAAAAGTAGACAGAGCATAAAATAGAGAGAGAGAGAGAGAGAGAGAGAGAGAGAGAAAGAGAGTGGAGGGAGTGGGGAGACACAAGCTTTAAACAAAATACAATTTCTTGCATCTATATCAATTCTCACCTAAGTATGAATTTGTTACGATTTTTGATTGGGTACTACTGTCAGACATCTCTCTTAAATTAGTCGAAGTGTAAAAATGTATGATTCTCATCAGTTCTGTAGATTTGTAATTATTTTACTCCTAGAGATCTGAAATTGTAATAACTGCGGTGTCACTGGCTTTAGAATGTAAACAATGCAACAACACAAAACAAAAACAAAAAATATTGGGCTTCTGAATGCAGTTTGGAAACATTTGATAAACTAGCTTTTAAAGAGAAAACTAGTTGTGAAAATATGCCTTTACGTTTATCTTCAATGAAATGCATTGTCAGACGAATGAACTTATTTATATTATCCAAATATGATCGTCTTAAATAAACATCACTTGTCAAAACTGTAAAGTGTAGTTCCGAAGCATTGACGAAACACTGCTTACTATGAAGAGTATTTTTGGTAGTAATGTTTATTATGTTCATTTACATTCTGGTATCTGTTACTATTCTATTACCTGTCATATTTGCGAGGTTCACAATGTTAATCTGGCTTTTCATTCCATCCACTCAACCAATTAAAATAGTAACGTTCTGAAGAACAGTATTTGTCAATTTTCATTATTTAAGCATGAATTTTAAAATCCAAGTTTTTGCTACAAATAGAAAAAAAGGAAACATTTATTATTAAGCGTAGTTGAAATAGGTTTAAGCGTTATACGCTAGAGAATGGGAAAATATAAACAGAGCATCAGAGAGAGAGCAAGAAAGAAATAGAACCAAAGACAGAAAGAGAGATAGGGAGAGAGAGAAAGGGAGAGAGAGAAAGGGAGAGAAGGAGAGAGAGAAAGAGAGAGAAAGAGGCGGGGTGGAGGTAATGGAGGAGACACCATTAAAATTTAAAAATAATAAGATACACGAGCGTTATCTCAGAAACATTGTTTATAAGATCATGCATCAATAAGACAGAAGAGTATCCAACATCCTCATTTGGACCAGAGAAGGGTAAGCATACCCTCCTACGCCAAAGCAAAATTGGCTACATCGCCAACACGATGTTGGTTTGTATGATAATGATGATGATGATGATGATGATGATGTTTTTGACGATGTACACGAATATGTTAGTGTATGCTTGAGCCCTAGTTATTTTGGCAGCTCGGCTATAACCAGGGTAATATGTGAAAAGGGCCATAAGCGTCGAAGCCTGGCGGTTGCCGGCTCTTTATAAATATCCATATCATTATTTATTTATTTATTACCGATAAGGAATCGGTAGGACAATTCTATTGTGCTCTCTAGAAACAAGTTTATTGCTAATAATATAAATGCGAGTGCTAAAAACACCAGGCCTTTTCGTTTACAAAATTTACACAGTTTAGTAAACCTTCATTGAAAACTGACAAGTCAAAAGTTTTAGATATCAAATGAGGCTAGTTATAATATGCACAATCATTTATTATCCATGTATGGCAATCATAGAGGAAATGGGCAATGGTAACCTTTGATTCTATTCTTCTGCAATTCCTAATATGTTATGTTACCGTACTCCTCATACTATAACAACACATCGTTTCCCCATGCTAAAGACGAGATGTTTATCATTGCAATCGATCTACACAGCATAAAAGGGCCGAACTGAGGAAAGGGACACAGTGCATAGGAATATGTCCTAAAAATGGGGATTCCCCCTTGGCCCTTACCAACCATGATGTAATGGTTCAAAATTATGTCGCAAAGAGATGACGCTCTGCTATGGTGTCGAAAAGATAGGTTGACTAATGTATGCATAGTAAGAGTGAGTTGGAGATGGCGCGCTTCACTCTTGAACACTCGGACAAAGTAGCTCACTTGCAGACGATATCCCAACGTTTTATAACGTAATCGCAGGACTTCGTTTTGGTTAAATTTGAAATTGATAATCGCCCTTTATTTCCCTTTAAATGGGCAAAATGGATTCTGATTCAAGCCCTTGCCTTTACCACGCAGCAGTGGTTATATTTCACGATATTATACAAGTAAAGTCAATTCATAGACACTTTTACTCGTACGAGATGCCCACTACGTACACCCCCAAAACATGTTGAACAACACCGTCTACGCAACAGCGTACGCTACAGGGAAATGAAACGTAGAACTCGAAGGTACCGTTAAAGTTCATAAACCATGTTTCGTAAGACTTCTGAATGATATATATAACATTGTAGGCCTACTCGTCTAAACAGACATAGGCCTACGTTTGTCAAAATCTAAATCTAAAATCAAAGTCACAATCAAAATCAAAATCAAAATATTCTTTTTGCTTGAAATTACAAGCGGATCGAACCTCCAGAACTTCTTAGGGTCATAACAGGCTTCATTCATATTGTGTGATGTGTGAAACTTTATAATTGTCATATTGTAGCGTTAGGACTCACTCGATTAGATCGGAAAACAATGGAAGAGGGCGATAGTAATTATCTGCTAAGCTTTAAAAGGCTATGAGGTAGACTTATAAAGCAGAAGTAGATTTAGATTAAGCGACAGTGATTGGAGAGCCGGACAGAGAAGGGAAGAGAGAGAGAGAGAGAGATGATAAGATGTTAGGCGAGTAATAACAAAGAAACAGTAAAAAGGTGAGAATGAGCAAGTTAACAATTATGATTATGTTCTGACCTATAACATAGATTAATGAAATAGAAAAGGAACAAGAATAAGATATAAAAGGCTCTTTCCCCGCTTTATCGTCGAGGTTGATGAACTTTTTACAATATTATATACAAATTCCTGAAATACAACCGGCTCTATCCACACTTAAGCGCTCTCCTTCTCTCTCTCTCTCTCTCTTCTAGAATATCATATATTGCCTATAAGCATACACCTGAATTATTTGTTGAGAATACATGTGTTCCTCATATACATCAGATAATATTGTTTTAGTATGATGCAAGCAAAATGATATCGAAGAGCGCAGAGATGTAATATACATCACACAATTCTTCGCATTAGCTAATCTTTTACAAAGTCTTGACTTCTCTTTCATTTCTCGGTAAACAGTTTCAGAGGCACATACAGAAGCTGTTCCCGTGTAGTAGTTATGATACATATCTGATTTTGTATTTGTCTTCCTTTCTATTTTGTGCACTCATATTTTCTAAATGGGTGGTAGCATGCATCGCTTGAAATGTGAAGGCGGGAATCCCGTTTATATATGTATTTCAATTGCGAGCCTACACTAAACGTGAACAGTAGGAAATTCTGGTCTGTATAGATTATCATATTGAGTAGATGAATACACGAACATTTGAAAGTACAAAATATCAAATTTCCTGCGAATTTGCTTAGTTATATTTTAACAAATAATGTGTGTATTATTGATGTTCTATTGTATTGCTAAATTGTAAGCAAAATTATGTTATTGTTTGAATATTGAATAAACACCTCTAAGAGGCAAGGAGAATCTTTTTTTTTGAGTAGATGAAAAGAATATCACTACCTTTGATCTCCACATTATAAGGCATGACATGATTACATACTTTGTCAGACTGTTGTACTTGGATAAGTTATGAATGTTTGACGTATGGTTAGGTTTTTTTTGTGGTCCTTGGTAGTTGTGATATTGGCAGTGATTGATACGGTAAACGGGAATGTATATTGTGACTGATAAGAAGTTTGAATTGTAATGAACACTACCGTATTACTGCGGTAATACTGCAGTAATATTTTCCAAGGGTATGCACACAAACATAGAGAAAAAAGTACTAATCTCTCATGCACATATTAACTTAACTATTATAATATTTGTCTTCCTTTCTATGTGTGCACTCATATTAGGTGGTAGCATGCATCGCTTTTCCCCCTCACTTTGTCACTATGATTATATTTTGTACTTACATTTCTGTAAATATTTTCACCTACTATAATTTGCATATTTGTTTGTCAATTGTATTTTCATTGTTTTATATTCTGTTCTAATTTTATGTAATCACGGCCTCGCTGAAAAACAGCTTTTGCTGAATGCGGGCACAATTGTATTTTTGTTTTTAACCGTGAATAAATAAAATATACCATACCATACCATACCTTTTCGTTTTACATCCTTATTTTCGTTTATATCCTTTCATTGGATTTAATATACACGCTTTTCCATACAAACTTTCTTTGTTCTCTTATCCGTAAAAAAGTTGAAGTATTTATTTTATACAGACTGTCATGCATTCTTTCGAAATGCTCCATAATATGTTAATACCTTGGAGATATTACTCTGTTCTATCGAGGATCCTAATGTTCCAATATTTCTTGTTATTATAATACTATAAACAGACAATGTATTTGAGAAATGCAACCTGAGAGTGACTCGGCTAAGAGCGCTTTTTGTCATGTAGATTTTAATATTGTACACACATACCACATGGACTTGAGAACTTTGAACTTTGGACTCTACGTGTCATGACCATTTTTAGCGTGTAGCTTGGAAATACCCGATAATTCACAGTACATACATGTATAATGTACATGTATATGCACACACTGCGCTTACAATCAATTGCGTACATGCAAACTGTACACTGTAATACTACATCGTTGCCTCATAGTGGATACGTCCTCATCACAACTGGACAATACAGCAAACTGCCCGTAAGTACCATCTTTTATTTGTAATAAAAAAAATTCTCGTAATCATTTTTACACAAAATGTGTGGCACAGCTATAGGACGTTAGATAATTAATGGATGTCTTCTCTGTTGGTTATACATTCCAAACAAGACATTCATGGATAAGGATGCGCTGTACTACGTATGTCAACGTCATCATCAAAGTGTATAATACATCATGGTGACATTATTCGCCTGAACATGTATGAATATATCGGTCATAATGCACTAACGAGCAATATGAGTAGAGGAGGTGGACAGACTAATAAAGAAAAACAATTATGAAGTGTTTGATATTCGATATATGTTTCTTATTTCCTACTTAATTTCCTCCACACCATGTACATGTCTTTGTCTCTCTTTGTTTCTTGATCTGGTTCTCTGTGTCTTCTCCCCCCTCCCACCCCCCCCCTGTTACACTGTTACACCCACAAATGTAATAACGCCCACAAATGTAATAACGCCCACAAATGTAATAACGCCCACAAATATAATAACGCCCACAAATGTAATAACACTTTACCCACAAATGTAATAATTTCACCCACAAATGTAATAACCACTTTACCCACAAATGTAATAATTTTGAATCAACCACAAATGGGGGTGTTACACCCACTAATGTAATAACGCCCACAAATGTAATAACGCCCACAAATGTAATAACACTTTACCAACAAATGTAATAACACCCACAAATGTAATAACACTTTACCCACAAATGTAATAACGCCCACAAATGTAATAACGCCCACAAATATAATAACGCCCACAAATGTAATAACACTTTACCCACAAATGTAATAATTTCACCCACAAATGTAATAACCACTTTACCCACAAATGTAATAATTTTGAATCAACCACAAATGGGGGTGTTACACCCACTAATGTAATAACGCCCACAAATGTAATAACGCCCACAAATGTAATAACACTTTACCAACAAATGTAATAACGCCCACAAATGTAATAACACTTTACCCACAAATGTAATAATTTCACCCACAAATGTAATAATTTTGAATCGCCCACAAATGTAATAATGACTTTACCCACAAAAGTAATAATGACTTTACCCACAAATGTAATAAATTTGAAGTGATATTTTGTCGAATTTGTTCAAAACTAAAACCCTGTAATAAAGCATGGGTATAGCGCGCAGTCTTTACTCCAGACCCGGTTAATTCAAAAAATTAAAAAATCTTCAAATCTAAGACCCCATAATCCTTTTCCTGTGAAAGATGGAGGGGTCTTAGGTTAAAAGGTTTTTTCTTTGTTTCGTTTTTTTTTAAATTTTTTTTTAAAACTTTTGAATAACCGGGTCTGGAGAAAAGACTACATTCAATACTCATGTTCTTCCACAGGAATAAGATGATGGGGTCTTAGTTTTGAAGATTTTTAAAAAGTTTTGAAATAACCGGGTCTGGAAGAAAAACTACGCTCTAAACCCATGCTTTATTACCGGGTCTTAGTTTGGAAGATGGTGGGGTCTTAGTTTATTTTTTTTTTTCTTTTTAAACTTTTGAATAACCGTGTCTGGAGGAAAGACTACGCTCGATTCTCATGTTATTCCACAGGAAAAGGATTATGGGGTCTTAGTTTTGAAGATTTTTTAATTTTTAACTGGGTCTGGAGTAAAGACTGCGCTATACCCATGCTCTGTTACAGGGTTTTAGTTTTGAACAAATTCGACAAATTATCACTTCAAATTTATTACATTTGTGGGTAAAGTCATTATTACATTTGTGGGCGATTCAAAATTATTACATTTGTGGGTGAAATTATTACATTTGTGGGTAAAGTGTTATTACATTTGTGGGTGTTATTACATTTGTGGGTGTTATTACATTTGTGGGTAAAGTGTTATTACATTTGTGGGCGTTATTACATTTGTGGGTGTAACACCCCCCCCCCAAAAAAAAAAAAAAACAACAACAACAACAACAACAACAACAACAACAAAAAAAAAAATCTCAAATTTTATTTGTATTATTGTTCACTGTGCAGGTTGCTTCCTACCATCTGCTCTTCATCATGGCGTCCAAGTTCCCAGGAGAGAGATATGAAACGGGTAAGCTACACACTAGAAAAGGTCATGACATGACATGGTCATGTGACATACACGGTGATCCAATCAAATTTTACTGCAAAAAACACAACATTCCGATTTGTCATCCATGCGCTACTAAAGATCACGGCCAGAAACCATGTAAGCTAGACGACATCGGGGATGTCATCTTGGAGAGGAGGAGGAAACTGGATGATAAACAGCACGAGATAGAGGAAATGAAGAAACAACTGAAAATGCTCGACTCTAAACTAGAGTCCACTGCAACCTCTGCAAGTAACCATTTTCAATCAGTCAACGATGAACTTAAGTTGACATTCGAAGACAAATTAAAGAGTGTGAAAGACAAGGAAAAACGATCGATTCGTTCGATCGACGAGGAGGCGGATAAAGAAATACAAATAATTAACGAAAAGAGGGAAAGGCGGATCAAATCATGTCAAGAAGAAGCAGAACAACAACAACGACCCATCAGAGAAAGCCAAGCAAAAGTCGAATCAGAAACAAAGGCAATCAGTGAGGTGGTTGCTAAAAAGATAGAAGATCTCACAAGTAAGAATCAGCATGCAATCAGCATTATCGATAGTGTTGACGCCAAGATCAAACGAATCAAACAAGATGACAAAACATTGGTGAATGAAGCTCCTCAAGTACTTGCATCCCTAGATGACATTTTAAATTTGAATGTTCAACAAGATGTAAGCGATTGTCTTGACCGAATGCAGCGTGAAATTCTGAAAGTGAAGTTTGTCGAGGGTGATGTAGGTGGGGAACACTACGGAAGAATTGATGGCTATATCGGTAAATGGGAGCTTGTCAAGTCAATCCACATTCCATCGATTGTTAATAGCCCAGGGGTGCGTGGTTTGATCAGTGATGATGAGATATGTGTGCGGGACGTAAAGAACAACGCCACGTATGTTACGAATATCAACACTGAACACACACAGAAATTCATTAAAGGAGGAAGTAGCATGCATATTACATCATGCGCCTCCGTAGACAGCAACGTAATAGTATGTGGTAAGGGGGGACGAGTCTACACGGGTGACAGCTTGGATGGATGCATCACTCTCTATGACAGACAATGGAAGGTGATTACACTGTTAGAACAAGTATTACAATTTTTAATCAAGTTGGTTAAAATTTTAATCAACCACGGATTACCAGGTGAATCACACTTTCGTTGGTTAAACTTTAACCAACAGCCTGTTGATTAAAATTTAACCTGTGGTTGATTAAAAAAATTAATCAATTATTGGTTAAAAAAATTTGCTCAATGTTGGTTAAAATGGTGTTGATTAAACTTTAACCATTTGTTGATTAAAACTTTAATCTTTTTTTGGTTATTTATGCTTTGTTCGGGGCTGATTCACATGTTGTTGGTTAAACTTACATGGGTCGATCGTTGGTTAAAATTGTAACCATTGTAGGTTAATTCTTTTTTTATTCACACGATGTTGGTTAAACTTTAGTGGGTTGTTGGTTACAGTTATAACCACTGTTGGTTAAACTTACGGGGGTTTGGAGGTCTTATCCTCGTGTTTGCAGGTAAGAAATTTAATATGATTATCATCAATGCTAAGATTGGAAGGAAGAAGTGAAATAAGGTTCTTGCTCAACTTAAAAACCCTTTGTGTCCCGGCCCGTAGGTTGTAGCTCAGCCAGTAAGTGTAACGGATGACCTACCCAAATTGCATGCATGAGGACGTTTCACTTCATGATGACATCTTATTTTATATTTAATTGTTTTAAACAATTAGATACAATTAGATTTAAAAAAATAAGATTATTATTCATGCATGCAATTTGGTTAGGTGATCCGTAATAGGCCTACGCTTCTCCTTCTTTAATTGGGTCTGCCTCCTTCACGGTTGAAGATTCTTGCAGACTGATGAGTGTGTGTGTGTGCTTACGTTAGCCAGGTGCACGGTGCAAGTAAAATGTTACTTATTGGTTGAGCTACGTACAGCCTAGGGGACACAAATCGTTTTTGATTTGAGCAAGAACCTTATTTCACTTCTTCCTTACAATCTTAGAATTAATGATGATAATATTAAAATAATTTCTTACCTGAAAACACGGAGATAAGACCGGCCAAACCCCCGTTTCTCAGGTCCTCGCGACAACCTCCATTGTTAATTTTGTCGCACGCGTAAACTGCATGTACTTTGCATGTACTTTATTTGTATATCGAGCGATCGCTAGCTACGCGCTTCGATATCGTTCCGTTGGGTCACGTGACCAGTACTTTAATCAACATTGATTAAACTTTAACCGGAAGGGGGCTATCATTACTGTCGGAATTTTGTTTTTAATCCATGCTGGGTTACAATTTTTGCCAACGACTTAGACTTAACCAACATAGGTTAAAAGGAATAATTTTGATCAACACTGTTTTTAACCAACGCAAGATTAAAAGTATATTTTAATCAACACTACATTTTTAACCATGGTTGAGCGTTTTTTAATCAACAATTTTTTAACCCGCAGTTTTTTAATACTTGTTTTAACAGTGTAGAGACATCAGCATACCGAGGAATAACAGCTATTCTGCTCATGTGTACGTTGATGTTGACAGGGATGGGATGATTCTCGCTGCTCAGTACGGTCAGTCTAATATGTACGTCATCAACCCTGCTGATGGTAAGATAGTAAACACTATTACGATGCAGGGCAAGAAGGTGTGGGGTGAGATACAAGCCTTGTCATCAGGTGATATCGTTATGAAGACAGAAAATAATGGATTCACTGTCATCTCACGATCAGGAGAAGAAAAGGTTGCCATACACTGCGATGAGTGGCACTTGCTCCGGTGTCGCGTTGACAAACTGACAGACACACTCTACATCACATACTGGGATCAAGAGAGTAAGATCTCCGCAGTTGATCAGGTGTCATGTGATGGCATTATCCAGGCAAGGAGGATCGTGGAATACGATGAATCAGACGGATGCTCTGTCACTAACCCATGCCTCGTATCTCCTTCTTGTAACCTTGTAGCTTGTAACGGAGACATGCTTTTTGTGTACGAGAAGAGATTCATTGTATGAATCATTAGAAAAAATAGTTGAAATTCCTCATATTGCAGGCCTACTTTGCCTCAATGGTATATTGAATGATCCAATTGTTATGATAACTAAGTTGAAATTGAAGCATCTCTATTTCTCACAAAGAAATTTGTTTGAAATATTGAATACTATTATATTATTTTTCATTCATGTTACTTCGAGTATTCGGTGACTTTTTAGAAGTTATTATAAAGTCCACACCCGGAATACAATTATTTACACCTTTCAATAATTACATAATATTTCATTTCTGAATATGATAATGGAAATTAGAATCACAGTAATTTATGAATAGGGTACACCATTGTTGAAGCAAGCCGGGTGAACCTTAATCTCTTTGTTTGTACATACTCTTTGAATACGATTATTCTTTATTTCAATGATTTTTTTTCTTCCGAGCTATCATGTGAACCAATATTAAAATGGATGGGATTAAAAGTATTAAAGCATGGATTGGAGAATGACTACTTTAAAACAAACAAAAAAAGAGTCATAACTACAGTTATGACCTTCCGGTGGTACACAACGTTTTTAGATTGATACAAAGTCTCAAAAGGTTTAGCTTTGGAACAGTAATGAAATGTTACGTTTAACAGAAAACAGACAATCTTGACAGAAATAAGAAATGGCTCGGTATAATATTTGGCAAATTTCTTCCATTTCGAAAGTCATTTCAAGAGGGATTTCATGTTCAAAGCAGGTTTTATCAATATAATGTCAATGATGTGTAGCTGACACAAGGATGGTCATGTCCAGATCTTTTGAAGTTGTGTCGATAAGTTTAGAAACTGAGAAATCGAATTCACAATATTAATTTAGTATTGACTATTGTTTATTATTATAAATGCATGTGAATTCATGATACATTGCTGTATGTACTAAAAACAGATAATCAAATTTATATTCTCTTGCACCATATATCAAATTTCGACTTTTAGTATGAATTTGTTACGATTTTTGATTGGGTACCACTGTCAAACATTTCACAATTTTGCTACATCTATCTCAAATTAGTCGAACTGAAAACATTTATGATTCTCATCAGTTCTGTAGACTTATTCTTTCGTTTCTAGAAATCTGAAAAGTGTAACAACTGCGGTGTCACTGGCTCTAGAATGTAGAAAATGCAACAACAAAAACAAACCAAATAACATTTTGCTTTTAAATGCAGTTTACAACCATTTGTTAAACATAGCTCATAAAGAAGAAACTTTCCATGGAAATATGCCTTTTATGTTTATCTTCATTGTAATGCTTTGTCAGACGAATGAACTGTTTTATATTATCCAAATATGATTGTCTTTAGTAGAAAATATTACTTGTCAAAGCTGTAAAGTGTAGTTTCCAAGCTTTGACGAAACACTCCTTACCATGAAGAGTAATTTTGGTAGTAATGTTTATTTTGTTCATTTTCATTCTGGTATCTGTTACTATTCTATTACCTGTCACATTTGCTAAGTACGCAATGTTCATCTGGCTTTTCATTTCATCCGCTCAAACAATTAACATCATAACGTTAAGAATAACAGTATTTGTCATTATTTTAGCATGACTTTTAAAATCCAAGAATTTATAAATACAAGTATTTGCTACAAATAGAAAAAATGTACATTCGTTAAGCGTAGTAGAAATAGGTTTAAGTGATATAAGCGAGAGAACGGGAAAAATCTAGACAGAGCATCATAGAGAGAGAAAGAGAGAGGGATCGAGAAAGAAATAGAGCGAAAGACAGAGAGAGAGAGAGAAAAGCTTTGAGCATGTTTATGTAAAGGCGCTATATAAATATAAATATGTATGAATGTAAAGGGAGAGACGGGGTGGAGGTTATAGGAAGACACCATCAAAATAAATACAAACAAACACAGAACCAGACATTTGTTTGTGCCTAATGTAATACTACAATGGTTTTTCTTTCCGATGTTGGTAAAGTGAAGTTTTGAAGGTTTATTTATTCCACATTTGCCATAGAAAAACAGTTTATATTCTTTTTAAAATCTTTTTTATACAGGCGTATATTATTATAAGAGTATATTTCACACACAAAAAAAATCAAATCAAATATAATGTACAGAAAATAAGTACGAAATTTCGAAATAATTATGTATATATAACAGGCAAGGTAGAACAATGTAAAATGTGGGGAGCCTAAATAAAAAGCATAACTTGTATGTGAATAGGCTCACGTACGTAATTTAAAAGGTATTATAGGAGGCGAAAACGGAGTAGTATAGTATGAGATTTTAGAGACGTACAAGGAGAGTGAATTTGAGGGAAAAAAATAGAAATAAGGAGTAAACAGAATAATATAATATTAATGATAAGTAGGAGAAGGTGAAGAAGGGAAGAAATAGGAAGAAGAGGAAGACGAAAAAGAAGTGGAAGAAGAGAAAGCAAATGGATAAAATCAATGGCATCGTAAAAAAACAAAAACAAAGTCTGGATAACCTCCTGTACGATCCAGCGCGACATCAACATTACTTTTATATATACTTACTCAAAAGGAAACACCTGAGCTTTCGTTTAAATGAATTAATGAAGGGGCTTTCAACTAGTGTTATTCAGGCTGTTCCAGAATTTGGGTCCAGTAAAAATTATTGTTTTGTTACCAAATACGGTGCGAGTTCGAGGGAGATGATAATGGTTTGTCTGTCTAGGAGGGTAAAAATGTATAGTATTATTGCGTTGAAAAAAAGGACGAAAGCATCTGGTAAATTATCTTTCGATAGCTCATACATAAATATTCCAATATTATATAAGTGGAAGCCAGATATTTAAAGAATATTACAATTATAGAAAAGCATATTTGTATGGACAAGAAAACCAACATTAAGCATCTTTCCTTAAATGCCTATGTCATGTTACACATCTTTTCCTAATGCTAACGACTAAAAGGTCATTATTGCAGTCGATCTATACAGGAAAGACAGCATAAAAGGACGAACCGAGGTAAAGTACACGGTGCATATGACTTGGTCCAGAACATGGGGATTCCTCTTTCGGCCCATACCAACCATGATGAAATGATTCAAAAGGTCTCGCCAAGAGATGACGCTCTGTTATGTTATCGAATAGACTGTTTGACTAATGTACATGTATATATACTTTGTGTTTACTAGTCGGTTCATTGTTCATGTTTGTACTTTCATACATTATATACAATTATTATCGTGTGTATCTTTGTGTCATTATCTATGTATAATGTATGAGAATTGTGTTCATAAGTGATGCATTGTATTTATACTTTTATGTTTGTTTGTACTTTCATTCCGCGAGAGGGGGGCAAAGAGTCAATAAAATTATAAATTCTAATTTCTAAATGCATAGTAACAGTGGGTTGCAGATGGCGCACTTCAGTCTCGAACACTCGGACAAAGTAGCTCACTAGCAGACGATCTCACAACGCTTGTAATCGCGGGACTTTGATTTTTGTTATAATTTGACATTGATAATCAGTCTATCTGCTCTTTAATGGGACAAATATGGATTGTGATATCAGCCCCTTTACCACACAGCTGGAGTTATATTTTACTTACTGATATTGCACAAGTAAAGTAAATTCATAGCCACCTCTACTCATACAAGATATCCACGACTTACACCCGTACACGTACGGAATGCGAACAACACCGTCTACGCAACAGCGTACGCTACAGGGAAATGAAATGAAGAACTGAAAGGCACCGTAAAGGTTCATTAATCATGTTTTGTAAGACTACTATATAATATAACATTGTACTTCTTTAAACAGACATTGGCCTACGTTTGGAGTTTTGCCTTTGGCTCCATATTAAAATATGTGTTATAGCCGAAGATTGTTATTGAAGATAATGTATATTTTTCATGTAAATTTAACCAAACAATCGGACGTAAAGGTATTTATGAATAACTATTTTTAGTCACTCTTTTGTATACACGGCTTTCCCTTCTCCTTCCCCTCTAATTGCAGTCCTGATTTCTTTCCCCTCCTCAACTGAGTTTCATCCCACACAACAAAAACATGGACATCGATGCAAAGAGTCCCTATCTAACTTCTCGTCAAGGGGGCGGTATACTTTTGTTTTGAGAATCAAAATCAAAAAACAAAAAAAAAATCAAGATTTTTGCTTGAAATTACAAGAGGAGGCGAGCGGATTGAACCTTCATAACTTCTAAGGGTCATAAGAGGCTCCATTCATTTTGCGTGATGTGTGAAACTAGTTTGGTTATTGTAGCGTTATGACTCACTCGATAAGATAGGAAACCAATGGAAGGAGGCGATAGTCATTTTATCTTGAGCTATAATAAACTATAATTCAACCCGCTCTATCCCAACTCAAGCTCTCTCTCTCTCTCTCTCTCTCTTCTAGGATATCATATAATGCCTAAATGTACACATCTAAATCACCGTGTGCGTCGACCAATAGGCATTGGGCGTTATTGTTCCAATTATCGATCGAATTATAGACCGCTCCGCCGGTCCTCCCGTAAAGTATAAAAGACCCTTGCTTACAATAGTTTTTATCACCTGACGAAGTATCGCAGTAGCATACGAAACGTCGTGATCTTTTAGATTCCTTATTGACCACATTGCGAGACAAACGAATATCACTAGCGATATTATTTTCGATCTAAATTAGTTGTTGGGAATATATTTGTTCCTCATATGCATCAGATAGTTTTTTTAGTACGATGTAAGCAAAAATATATCAAAGAGCGCAGAGATCGAATATACATCGCACAATTCTTCGCATTAGCAAATCGTCTACACTTGATTTCACGTTCATCACTCTGTAAACAGTTTCAGACGCACAGACAATGCTGTTCCCGTGTAGTAGTTATGATAACATATCGGATTTATATTTGTCTGTGCCCTCATATTGTCTAAATATGTGGTAGCATACAACCCTTGAATGTGAAGGTTGGAAATCCCTATATACCCGGATATTTCACAAGCACTCCACTTTTTCACTTTCATTTATATACATTCAAACTGTAAACTGTAATACATCGTTGTCTCATAGTGGATAAGTCCTCATCGCAACGAGATAATACAGCAAACTGCTCGTAAGTACTATCTTTAATTTGTAATATTTTTACAAAAAAATTCAGGCACAGCCATAGAACGTTAGATAATTAATGGATGTCTTCTCTGTTGGTTGCATTCCAAACATGACATTCATGGATAAGGACGCGCTGTACTACGAATGCCAACGTCATCATCAAAGAGTATAATACATCATGGTGACATTATTCGCCTGAACAAGTATGAATATATTGGTCATAATGCACTGACGAGCAATAGGAGTAGACGACAGATTAGTAAAGAAAAGATTGTATGAAATGTTTGATATTCTATATATGTTTCTTGTTTCCTATTTAATTTCCTCCCCACCATGTACATGTCTTTGTCTCTCTTTGTTTCTTGGTCCGCTTCTCTGTGTCTTCTCCCCCCCCCCCCCCCAACATAAATTCTCTAATTTTATTTGTATTATTGTTCACGGTGCAGGTTACTTCCAACCATTTGCTTCTCATCATGGCGTCCAAGTTCCCAGAAGAGAGAGGTGAAAAGGTCAAGCTACACAAAAGAAAAGGTCATGACATTACATGGTCATGTCACAAACGCGGGGAGCCAATCAAGTTTTACTGCAAAGAACACACAATCCCCGTTTGTCATCCATGCGCTACCAAAGAGCACTGTCACAAACCATGTGAGCACAACATAGTTCTTCTCCTTCATACCTGACTGATTTGCTCAAACAATACCACCCACTCCGAACCCTCCGTTCAAGCAATCAAGCATTACTTTGTGTACCAAAAACCAATACTATATTCTATGGGGGAAGATCATTTGCAGTTGCTGGACCAAACCTTTGGAACAATCTCCCCAAATTCATACGACAGGCACCCACTTCTGCAACATTCAAATCTTCACTAAAAACGCACCTCTTTGGCCTTAATTAATTAGTTTAAACTATCCTGATTTACGTTCTTTGTTTTGACCATGTTAGCTATCTCTTTATTATGTTATTTACTATGTTAAGTTAGTCATTTTAGTAGTATAAGATTTGTATATTTCTCTGTGTTGATTCATTTTATGTGATTATATATATGCTTGTACAGCGCAAAGAGAAACTTATGTTTATTTTGCGCTATATAAATATTGTATTATTATTATTATGTCATAATGGAGAGGAGGAGGAAACTGGATGACAAGCAGCAAGAGATAGAGGAGATGAAAAAACAACTGAAAACACTTTCCTCTAAACTAGAGTCCACCGTTACCTCTGCAAGTTACCATTTTCAATCAGTCAACGATGAATTTAAGGTGACATTCGAAGACAAATTGCAGATTGTGAAAGACAAAGAGAAACGATCTATTCGTTCGATCAACGAGGAGGCGGATAAAGAAATACAAATCGTTAACGAAAAGAGGAAAAGACAGATCAATTCATGTCACGAAGAAGCAGAACAACAACAACTAACCATGAAAGAAAGCCAAGCAAAATATGAATCAGAGACAAAGGCAATTAGCGAGGTGGTTGCTAAAAAGATAAAAGATCTCACAAGTAAGAATCAGCATGCAATCAGCAATATGGATAATGTTGACGCCAAGATCAAACGAATCAAACAAAATGACAAAGCATTGGTGAATGAAGCTCCTCAAGTACTTGCATCTCTAGATGACAATTCAAATGTTAATGTTCATCAAGATGTTAGCAACTGTCTTGACCGAATACAGCGTGAAGTTCAGAGAGTAAAGTTTGTCGAGGGCGAAGTAGATGGGGAACACTACGGGAAAATTGATGGCTATATCGGTAAATGGGAGCTTGTCAAGTCAATCCACATTCCATTGATTGTTAATAAACCTCTAATGCTCGGTTTGATCAGTGATGATGAGATACGTGTGCTGGACGTAGAGAACTATGCCACGTATGTTACAAATATCAGCGCTGGAGTATGGAAAGCCGTTGGAGACTTTATTCACGTGCCCCAGACGTATGGAACGCGGCACACGTCTGCTAAATTGACCAATCACCGCCTGTTATTTAGCAGGCGCGTGCAAGGTGCGATAGCACACGCCTGTTACTTTGCCAGACGGATGCGCAGAACGTTCGTAAATTGAATTTAAAGACAACCAATCAAGTCCGCTGTTACAAAGCTGCTCAGCTCAGTACGTACGGGGCCTGTTCGCTATTACAAAACTGCTCAGGTCAGTACATATTGGATGGGGGACACACCCACGGCCAGGCACGGATCCAGGGGGAGGGCCGAAGGGGTCCCCCGCCAAAAAAGAGAGAGAGCTAGAGAGAGAAGGAACAGAAGAGAAGGGGAAAGAGGAGAGAAAGGAAAGAAAGAAGAGGAAAGAAAAGAGGGGAAAAAATAGATCGGCGGGGGGGGGGGGGGCGACTGAGGGCCTTGCCTCCGAGGCTATTGCCCCCTCCCCCTCCCCCAAAAAAGAGAGAAGGAAGGAAAGGGAAATAAAAAAGGAGAAGAGGAGTCAAAGGGAAGGGGGGAAAAGGAATAAGAAAAATAATGAAGGAGGATTATCAGTTACGATTTTCTCGCCAACAATTTTGTTGATCCTCAGGTGGGGGGGGGGGGGGGGACAAACAAAAAGAGAGTAGGAAGGGAAAAGGAAAGAGGAGAGCTAAAGGGAACAAAAAAGGGAAAGAAGAAAAGAAACAGGTGAAAAGAAAGGGGGGGTCAGATGCAATTAATCCAGCCAACAACATGTGGTTCGGGTAGGGGGTGGAAGGCCTTTGCCTCCCCCCAGCAAACTTTAAAAAGAGAGAAGGAAGGGAAGGGGAAGGGAAAGAGATGAGAAAGGGAAAGAAAAAAAAAAGAGGAAGAAGAAAGGTAGGGGAGATCAGTTGCGATTTTTCCCGCCATCAAGGTGTGGATCGGGGGCGAAAGGCCCTTGTCTCCCCCTCCCCCCTCAGCAAGAGAGAGAGAGAGAGAGAGAGAAAGAAAGAAGGGAGGGAGGGAATGGGAAAGAGGAGAGAAAGGGAAAGAAAATAAAGAGTAAGAGGAAAAGAAAAGGGGGAAAAGATATGGTTTCGCGCTCATCTCGCCTCCCCCAAACGAGACCAAGCGCCAGATACGCCACTAGACACCACTGGCGTACTAATTCGAAGGGGGCAGCCTCCCCCTTAAGTGGTTCATTTCTAATTCGATTTCAGTGATTTACAAATGTTGTAAAATGACATAATTTTTTAGTAATTTATACTGTTTTATGAGTTTGTTGGAAAATGACGAATTCCGAAAGTTACAGTCAATAGAGAAATATGCTTATTTTGAGGTCTGCACGTCAAGGCTCGCGGAACATAAATTGGTGTGGAGTCTAGGGGCGGAGCCCCCGGAAGCTCAGGGGCAATGGGCATTCATTACGTTCAGATGAGCATATTTTGATACCCTGGAAACTCAGGGATTTTTAGGCATTTTATAACGGTCAGATAAACATTCAGGGGCACGCCTTAGGGCCCTTGGTGGGGTCAAGAGGGTGAAGCCTCCGAAATTTCATTTAATTACGGTCAGTTGATCATATTTTGAGACTTCATTATTTTGTGACACTGGCAGGTCACAATTTATTTGTCTTACTTTCTCCCTACTTCTCTTGAATATACTTTTTCAAAATAGTGGGGGGACCCATGCCGCCGAGACCGCTGTGCCGCGAGTCTTGACATGTAGACCTCTAAATAAGCATACTTCTCGTCTGACTGTAACTTTGGGAATTCGTCATTTTCCAACAAACTCATAAAACAGTATAATTTACTAAAAAGTTATGTCATTTCACAACATTTGTAAATCACTGAAATCGAATTAGAAATAAACCTCGTTTTATTCTTATTTGGGGGAGTACGCCAGTAGTATATGGCGCTTGGTCTCGCCTTTGGGGGGGGGGGGGAGGAGCGCAAAAGCATATCTTTCCCCCTTTTCTTTTCTTCTTCCTCTTTATTTTATTTCACTTTCTCTCCTCTTTCCCTTCCCCGACCTTCCTTCTCTCTCTCTCTCTCTCTCTCTCTTTTTTTGCTGAGGGGGGGGGGGGGGGGGGGGGAGGCAAGGGCCTTTCGGCCCCGCGATCAACACGTCGTTGGCTGGATTAATTGCAAGTGATCTCCCCTCCTTTTCACCCTTTTTTTTTTTTCTTCCTCTTTTTTTCTCTCCCTTATATTCAAATTCAAACGTGGCTTATTTCTAATTCCATAACGGTGGTTTACAAAAAATGCTAAAATGACATAATTTTTCCGAGATTTACCCTCACTTTTTAGTAAATTACCTTTATTTTTGTATGCGTTTGTTGGAAAATGACAAATTCCTAAATTTACAGCCAGGCAAGAAATATGCTTCTTGAGCTGCCTACATGTCAGGCCGGCGGAACGGCGGGAATCGGGAGCCTCGAGCTCCCCCCCCCCCCCACACTCTTAACAAAAAAAGTATATTACAGAGAAATAGAAAGAAAGGGAGCAAGAAAGAAAGAATGGTTAACTGCCAGTGGCACAAAATAATGAGGTATCAAAATATGCTCATCTAACCGTGATTAAATGCCTATAAAACCCCTAAGCTTTCGGGGGCTCTGCCCCCTGGATTCCACCTAGGGCCTTCAGGCGGGCCCTTAGATGCTCATCTGACGGGGATTTATTGCCTTAAACCCCTGAGCTTCCGGGGCCGGGCTGGGGCAGTGGGGGCGGTCCTCCCTTAAACGCTGGCCCCCAAAAACAAAAAAATAAGAGAGAGGAGAGAAAAGGAAGAGGACGTAGGAAGAAAAAGGAGCAGACAAAGAAGAGTTTTGAAGGATTAAATAAGTCGAGTCGAGAACGGTACAACGAATCGTCTTCTTTCTATAATGATTTAATGGAACGTAAAAGCTTCCGCGTTTCGCGCAGGAGGGGGGGGGGGGGACTGAATTTAGACGAGGATTAAGAGACGAGAACGGTAAAACGAATCGTCTTCTTTCTCTAATAATTTATTGAAACGTCAAAGCTTCCGCGCTTCGTGGAGGAGGGACGGGGAAGCTCGCCCGTCCCTGTACACACCCCCTATTACGTCACTGCTGGTCACCATTACGTACTAATATTTGGCTCGCATAATTTCAATTTGGGCCCCCCCCCCCTAAGAAATCCTGGATCCGCGCGTGAATGACGTCACAGACTCATGAGTGAGTTGCCAATTTGTCTTGTGATTTTCAAAGTTTTTATGTCATTAAAAATTCAAAACTTTCTTATTAGTTATCCGATTTTGCAAACTTTTAGTTTGATTGGTTTGTTATTAACCCCCCCTCTCTGTCGATTCCTTCCTTGCTGTGGGTTAGGGACATGATACATCAGCTCCTAGATGGCAACGCTGTTACACCCCACCGCCCCCCCCCCCCCCCGTGAAACACACACAGGCTACGCCATCTATGAACTACTTGAACGAAAATTGTCGGTAATAAAGCTTGCACTACGTGGTCAGAACTGATGGGAGGGGGGGGGGGGGGGGTTGGCCCGGGAAGATGGTTCGCGTTTAAGGGTCGCTATTCAGAACATGGGTTGAGGGTCGCTTTTCATAAACAATTGAATGAAAATTAATTTAGCAATAAACAAAATGATAATAAGAAAGCGAAATGGTGGATAGTGAACACCCCACGGCTGTGGCGTAGGCGCAGGGGAGGGGGGGGGGACGGGGGTCGCCAGTAGGCCCCGTATATTTGTAGAAAACATTTATTGAAAACGTACATTTCTGAACAAATAGAGAAAAAAGGCGTGCCCCAATTATGTACGCGACCCATCATCCTGCCCCTCCCCCCCCCCCCTAAAAGAAAAAAAAAATCATTACGACCACGCTGCGCCATTCGGTCCACCCTCCCCGCAGTATTCCATTAGTACGAGTAAACAGCGGGGGCTAGGGTACGTCGCCGCCCCCAGAAATAAAAAAACAAACAAAGAAAATGCTATAAATTATCAATAATTCTCTGCACTTGGCCCCGACCCCTAACATAACAAAATTCTCTATGTGGGGATGCTTGAACCATAATGCATGGCCCTACAGAGTTCCTATTTAATTATCAAATCGAATAAACACTTACATACAGATAATGTTATATATGTTTTGTTCTTATACACATCATATTCATACCTAATATGGTGATCAGGGGCGTCGCTATGCCTTTTTCAGTGGGGGGGGGGGGGGCAGGGGCGTCGCTAGACCTTTTTCAGTGGGGGGGGGGGGGTAGAGGCCAACGATTACCGACAAAACTAGCCACCAATTACCGACAAAATTAAAGTCCCAATATCTAAAAATTTAACCCTATATAACCCGGGGCCGAAGGCTAAATTGTTTTTCCTTTGGACTGTCTATAGTAATTGCGTATGCGCAAATGATCATTTTCCTCGACGACATAAATATACGAATTATTTCGTCAACTTAGTCAACATCAAAGCTATATATTTAAATGCAGGTGCGGAGCTAGGATCTTATTTTAGGGAGGGGCGGTAGTTAGCAAGCGAATCACTTAAAGAGCGCGCGAAGCGCGCTCATTAGGGGGATGTCGGTGTTAGGCCTCCCGCACGAAGCGTGGAAGCTTAGACGTTTCCTTAAATTATTATAAAATG
>JAVYIG010017456.1:0-26143 GCA_035222895.1 Strongylocentrotus droebachiensis | reverse complement strand
TATACAGGTGGCCTTTCTAGACAGTGTTTATTTATTTATTTATTTATCTAAAATGGTTTATTTCATTAAAAAACATTCGCGGCCCGAGAGCCGAATTGCAGTTTCTTTTACAAGGTATACATCAGTGACAAAGTAAAATTACATGTAAAACATTATGCATGGTAGCATTGTGGTAGTAAAATTGGAATTCTTTTGTACAAATGATATATAATTATGCTTCAACGACCTTGGCAAATTGCTTGGTACATATACAGAAATTCGAATTGTATTACCATATTTGCAGTTTTACATTACTATACACCTTTGACCATTTACCCCCCTTCCATTTTCGGTTTAACTTAATGAAATAAAATTTGGAGTGGACTTTAAAAGATTATTATTATTATTATTATTATTATTATTATTTGCTTTCTAAAGGTTGACCCCGCCCTGATTGAGAGACACTTCTCGCTCATCTGTGGTCTCTTTGGTCTTCCTGGTCAAGCGGCGTACATCGGTATCAGGGAAAAGGGTCATGTGATCCCAAAAACCAGTCAGTCATTTGTCGTGAGTGCCGCAGCAGGGGCTTGTGGGTCACTTGCTGGTCAGGTAAGCCAGATATGGGATGTAAAAAAATTAAGCTTACATATTTCTAAAAGGTTACTTTGAATTTTGCTCTTATTTGACTACAATGTTTCTCAATACTTGAAAACTATCCTAATAGTAAAGCAATAAATATGTGTGCTATTTGTTTTAAATCTTTAAAAAGGCCATTTTCAATTTATCATTAAATTAGAGATGTTTTACTGAATCATTCCAGTGATGGCCAAATACAAAACGTCAGTAACTTTCACAAAAAAATAGTCCGGTTGTCAGGACAAATGTGGTTTGTTTAATTGTGTTACCGTGCCACAATTTTTGTTTTCCATTGGCAATGAGATATATCTGTGTATATTCTCTATGAAAAAAGGAAAATGGAACAGAAGAAATGTCCGCTCTAAAATTACTGATCACAGCTAAAACTTGTTTTCTTTTAAATGTTTGCTATCAAGATTGCCCATCTCCAGGGCTGCAGTCCTGTGGTTGGAATCTGTGGCTCCGATGCCAAGTGCTCCTTCCTCCTGGAGGAGCTAAGCTTCCATCATGCCATCAACTACCGCACCCAAGATGTCTTCCTGAGGATCAAGGAGTGCTGCCCAGAGGGCGTCGACGTCTACTTCGATAACGTCGGCGGAGATATCAGTAATTCTGTCATTAAGCAGGTAAGAACCGTGATGATGCTGACTGATTCCTCCGTGACATTGCATCCCGACATGCATTTTACAGATTACTTCTGACATACTGCGTAAACAGATGATCAGGTTAATAAAGTGTCTCTCCATTCGTGGTGACGTGATGCATTCATATCTTGAATCCCAGTAACTACTGTTGTGAATCTATCAACAAAAATAGTTCTGATGTACATAATAACAGAGCAGATTGAGATGGGTGAACAAGCCTTGAGACCTCTCTTTTTATGTTAATGATAATAGTCTATGCCCTATAAATTTCTGCTTAACCATCAGAATATTGTATATTTGGGTATTGTCAAGTGACCTAAAATCTTCTTCCAGGATGTGAAAGACAGTTTAGCAGAAGGAACTTGACCAATACGAAAGCCGAAAATCTATTTGTATAGATGGACTCAGACTGCAGGAGTGTGCAAGAATGTTACACAAGTTAAACATGTGGAAAAAGTTGTCATGTACTGCTGGGTGAAAACGAAATACTATGGTATATAAGTATTTAATTCAAATGGATGGATTTGTTTTACTGTAGCTATCTACTCCAGATGTGAAGGTAGTCTATTAAAAAGAATGCAGAAGAAACAAAATCATTTTGATTTTTGACTGTCCTGTGTGAAAATGTAGCCATATACATCCCAGATGTGCCCTACCCCACCACCACTCCACCCCCCCCCCCTCCCCCTCTCTCTCTCTCTCTCTCTCTCTTTCAAACTATCACCACTGATGGGCTGATCATGCAGGACAGGAATACCACAGGGTTGCCACTAATCAGCTAGAGCAAAACTCAGTGTTGAGTGATCACGCTTCCGCATTTCTGTGACGCTCCTTCGCACCGTCCAAGGTTACTCCTTGAACTCACAAGCGGTGTTGTATAACACATAACCTTTTGACGAAATTAATGGTGTGCAAACATCACATATTAAATGTTTCAAATTTGCTTTTAAAATGGAAGGATCAAACACAAATGTGCCCTACCCTCCACAGCAGATCAGAGATCAATGGAATACATCAGGGATCACTATTGGGTCCTTAACTATTCACAGGCCAATTTTTGTCTTATTTGTGTTTGGTAGATGAATGAGAACTCCCATATCATCCTGTGTGGTCAGATATCCATGTATAACACCAATGTGCCCTACCCGCCACCACTCCCTGAGGAGGTTGAGCAGATTCGGGAGGAGAGGAACATCACAAGGGATCGTTTCTTGGTCCTCAACTACGTGGAAGAGTTCCCTGCTGCCATAGCTCGGCTTGCAGCATGGTGGAAGGAGGGAAAGTTAAAAGTAAGAGAATCGTATTTACTCAAATCTACTCCATATTTATTGAGCAAATGGAATTAGATTAATTTGAGGTGAAGAGATAATTATTCATCAAATGAATATTGGAATCAATCTGTAATTATGATAATAGAAATAAATTTGAGGGGCAGAACTGGTGAATATGATGAAAGGTCAAAATATTTACTTGAATCAATCCTACATTATCATTCATGATATGTTTTGTATACATTCATGTATAACAATTTCTTGGTTGACACCTTTGGGATTGGATTACATATTACATCTGTGGTTGGCACTGTCTAATTTCCATTTTTTAGTTAATTTGGGTCTTATAACCTCTTCATAAATTATTCAAATGCACAAACAAATTTTCACCTTAACTGAATTGCTGTAAAGTACCCTGACATATGTTATCATATATTTACATTTTTGATAGGCCATGTTTGATCCAGGTGTTGTAAGCGGGTACCTGATAATAAACACAAATTAATAAATGTTATTCATTGATTGCCTAGACAACTAATTACAGCAGCTCAGCTAAAGCTAGGGTAATGAAAACTTTGTACAGAGCAAACAAACAATATGAATACAATTTAATTTGCTTGAAAAATTATCATTTTATTTACTTGTACATTCTTTCGTACTATCCTCATTTTTCACAGTACAAAGAGACGGTGTCACATGGTCTTGAGAATGCTCCATTGGCGTTTATTTCCATGATGAATGGAGGGAATATTGGCAAGCAGATCATACATGTGGCAGAACCATGAAACCATTGCATATGCATCGATCTACGCATATATATATCATTTAAAAGGCTGAATACAAACTTTATATCTTGTGCAAGGTATAAGTCTGTGATCCCGGTATGATCACAAACTGTTTTAATAATGTTATTCTATTGCTCAAATTGAATGCCTTGTTGTAAGCTTTCGGTTGGATTGGTGCAGAGGCTGTAACCCTTGTTTGTTTATTTACTTGATGTTGTGTCAATCATGAGGACATTTTTTAAAATTTGCATTAAGATATAATATTGATGACTTTTGCTACTTATATAAATAAATATGAACCTTTTGCACATTCTATATTTAAAAAAATGATTATATCTATGTAAAGAAAGCAATGAACAATTTAAGCATTTTGTGAAGTGATCAGTAAACAACAAATTAAATTAAATAAATACCTATGTATATAAAGGTCCATGTAGAAGGTAATAGTGAACACTGATTTTAAAAAAATCCCCTTAATCGTGGCATCTATGATTACTGTGTTCAGGGATTTGGGGTAGATATTACACATGTCCTTGACTACAAAATAAGCTGGAATTTGGGTCAGTGCTATATATGTAAGTTATTCTTTAGTTGATGTTTATTAGTTGTATGAATATTTTCATCAATTTGGGATTCCTGGGAGTATTGTTCTAGTTTGTCAGAATTAGATTTGCCCAAGACCTGGACAATGTTAATATCTAAACACAATGGATTATGTTCTGGAGCATGCAATTACTTGACCGATTGTAGCATTGAGCTACAATTATTGAAACTTTTGTCACAAGCGCTATATAAATTTTTCATATTATTATTATTATTGGAATGGAGACAAAAATCGTCTGCTCTATGCATATGATAGGGATAGGTCCTTGGGTACAAAATAATCAGATATTTGGGTCAGTGCTATGCAATTAAGATACATACCTTGCTGTTTATTAGTTACAAGAATATTTTCATCAATTTGGGATTCCTGGGAGTATTGTTCTTGTGTGTCAGAAATAGATCTTCCTAAGACCTGGACAATATGAATCCCTAAACACAATGGATTATGTTCTGGAGCATGCAATTACTTGACCGATTGTAGCATTGGGCAACAATTAATAACATGGAGAAAAAGAGGTGTGTAGGTCACTCACATTTATATTTAGCATTTGAATTCAAAGCATTTATGGAAAAAAAACTGTTGGTGAAAAGAAAAGTTTAATTAAATTCCCTTTTAAGAAGATTTTGTGTTTTGGGGTCATGGTTATGTGAGATGTATCACAAGTCTGCATGAAACTGTAAAAATAGCAATTTGGGTTTTTTTTGTAAGAGAAAATAAAATAGGACAAAGTTGATTGTAAAAAGGGTTAGCAGAGGACTCCCTACCCCCTTCCACCCATGTAAGGTATGAAATTATTAACAAAATATGTCTTGGGTAGAGAAATACTAATCAATTATAAAAGAAAAATTAAATGCAAAATGTGGCAGAACATGATTTGAAGTATCCACTTATTCCTCTTAGAAATATGCTATTTGTGTGCACTGCAATCTCTTTATGCAAGTATACTAATGGTAGGAAGTTAGTTTTCAATAGTTTATTTTGCAAGGTGAGGTGTAGAGATGATTGGTGAATACTTCTTGGGATTCTATTATTGATAATAAGTAAGTAAGATTATGATAAAAGTCAATATGATACTGAAGCTGAATTATAGGGTATTATCTTAATGTGTTGTTAGACTTGCGAGAAATGTTATGTACATAAACATAAGCCTATTTGGTTTGATTATTTCATTAGGTTTGAACATTTCTTACCAAATTTTTTGTGACACTTTTAGTCAAGTGAAGTAATGCAATAGCAGGGTACTTGTTAGCTGATGTTCATTTATAACTTCTTGTGTAGTTATGGCATTTCATATAAGTATATAATCATAATAAGTTATCTGTATCAGTTCTCTCAGTTCAAATGTTTGTAGTGATATGTGCTGAAGGCGAGAGCTACATGAAAGTATATATTGAATTAGTTTCTTCTTTTGCACTGCATGTATGGCAGATAATCAACATATCAACACAGTATTGATTTGCAAGTCATCCAAGGCTAGTACAAAACCGATTTATTTCTTTAAAATAATCATCATAAATCCAGCTGATATTTTCCATTAGAGATTTAAAATACAAACGATTGTATTTTCTTCGATACAATTTAAGACTAATGGTAATATGTTTTAAATAAATAAGGTTTTATGTGGATGTCAAGTTAATTTAATTGATTTCAGGAGTGACTTCCCCTTTAAAAACTGTTGAGCCAATAATGTTTTACTGAATGCTGTAATGCACGAATATTCTTATTCTTATTTCATATTTTGATATGTTTTTATTTTTGTACTTAAATTATATGTGTTTCTTGTGCTTGTGTGTTGAATTGTGTGCAATAGACCTCTTATATATTTTTTACTATGAAATTTAGAAGCATATATTTTATTTATTGTTAATACATCTTGTTAACCTTGAAATGATCAGCTAGATAATGCCTTTTTCCAAGCTGAGAGGGAGGGGGGGGGGGGATTATGACAAAAAAATAAACTTAAATGTTCAAAAATGACTAATCGGTGACCATTGGTCCCCCATGATGCTCTTTTTCTTATGTTAACTGAGAGCTGAGTTGATGAGATAACCACCTGTCCAGTGACCTTGCAGGGCAGTCTAATCCCTCCTATAAACTACGGCAGATAAGCTTTAAATGTTCCTTCAGAAATGGAATTTATGGGTAAATATGTCACTTTTTTCTCAAGTTGAATACTTGATTTTTGTTAAAGGTTTAAACAAGAGTCGCATATTTAATGATGGTATTTCTCTTTGAAACGTGCTGAGAAGAGTTTTATGTCAAATGATGAATTGGGGAAATTATTGAAAATTAATATATACATTTTACCATATACATAAATAACCCATTTGTGAAAATTGTTATTATTAAGTTATTGAGATGAATGGTGATCATACTAACCTGGTGTATAGTGACTGCTTTAGGCAATGCTTAATACTTTTGTTTATATGTTTCTTTAAAAAGAGTGCAAGATGTTACAGGAACACTAAAAAGCAAGGATTCAGCTATTTCTATGTATTTGTTGAAATGGAAACATAAATGATATTTATAGATGGAAGTGATACTGTTATTTTGACTAATTAAGGGTATTTTGTTTTATTGTATAATAGGAAATGTGCACAATGGTATTGTTGGCAATATGTATATTATTTGTCTCAGTGTATGGGATTAAATTTTCATGCTTTATATTGAATGAATATAAATGATGAGTCATGATTTATCCACTTTTTCTATCTCCCTCTCTCTCTTCCACTTCACACATAATTATGTGGAAGAGAGAAGGAGAGAACATATGTATCAAGAACATATATAATCAAGAACAGTAGAATAATTATTAAACCCAGCAATCCAACATCGTTTGCAAACAAAAGAAAGGAGACAAAACAATTAGAGAATAGTGACATAAAAACATAATATAGTGAGAAAGTTGCAGTTTATACTTGCTCATCTCTCTTCACTGTATTCTCTCATTCCTGTTCTACATGTATGTCTGTTTTATACTTCTAGATTTCAACTCTGGTTATTAACTAGCTCCACTTCCACCCACTTTTGTATTTCGATGATTTATTTTATCACAAACGCCAGATATTTAAGCTAGAATAGTTCCGTTTATATCATAGAGATATATACTTAATAAGGCTAGAGAGCGGACTCGTCATACGCGCCCGTTCAAAGCTCTGTGCGCGCATGGAGCGCGGTCCGCCATTACTAAGGAGGGCACAACTTCGAGAAATACCCGGATGTTCCCTTCGAAACTGTGCTACTGGTATGCAATATGAAGCTTCATATTTGGGGTTGATTTTTCAGTTTTCGAGTATGAAACGTTATAATTGTGGTATTTTGCATAATGCATGAACCCTACTCATGCCTCAGTCATGGTATCTGGTGTAGGTCAAGATTAATTACGGGTGTTCTGGTGAGGTAAAAGGGACACAAAAAGCTATTTATATTTCAGTATATCTTCAATTTTTCTTCCTCTTTGTCAATATAAAACTGTGATATAATGACATAAAATATTACTTGGCTTTCAAACAATCAGAATCAAGCATTTGGGACTTGTATATGATAATTATGTCATGATATTAAACAAAGTTTTATGCCACAGGGCCAATGTCTTTCTCATTCAGTTATTATGAGAGCCAGGGTTTATTGATTTAAAACGCTTTAAAGGTAATATATTCATTTTATGTTTATGGCTATTATAAACAGATTGATACTCATAGATTTTGGATAGAGATGGGTACATAGATAGCTAGACACATAATACGATGGATAGATTATAGAAGGATAGGTAGATAACGGAAATACAGATATATAGGACGATACTGAAGATAGGAAGAGGGGGAAGGAAAGAATTATACACATTTATTTTTAAAAATTATGTTATTTACTCATCCAATCATTAATTCAATCATTCATCCAAACATTCTTTTTCTTCTTCTCTCACTCATTTTATATCAAATTCACACCTTCTGTCTTTCACCTATTCTCTAGAAAATCTCTATATGTCTGAAAGAATAATTCAATTCTTTACAGTTCACTAGAAATAAATATTCTTTAAAAACAGCTGATCATGTAATAATTATTTATTCACACCACTTTTTTTCTCCATAAATAATATTCTCCTTGATACAGTATATTTCTTATTTTCTTCATCAGCCAGTTTTTAGAGAATATACTTATGATAATTTGATTTGAAGAAAAAAAATGAATAAATGAACCTTTTATTACCACACGTGTGTTGAATATTCTACAGCATAGGCGTTTAAGTTTTGACATTTTATTGGACATATATACTGCTATAATACATCACAATTGAAAGGACAGACATTGCAAAAACAACATCTCAGATTTTAGCCCCAAATGTACTAATTACAAAGACATTTCATCGAATAATAAAATAAATAAATGCAAACCAGAAATAGTAATTGAGCATATATATTCCAAGTTACCTGTATTGCTATGAAGAACTATAAGTAAAGACACTTACATCTCAGGATACTACAATACACCATTCAGTGAAACCTCATAGTAACAAGGTCTTTTGACATCATTATTCATCAGGGAATAATAATAGTTTTGTAACTGATTACCCTTAAATTTACACAGTAGATATACTAGATAGCAAAAGAGTGCACAATCTTATGGGCTTACATCTAGTGACATTATTCCATATAATTGTGCTGTTATCAAATCTCTTCAAAAGCAGTTTTCCATTTTGGGCCAAAATTCAAACCTATGTACAAAAAAGATATATGGGTGTGTATAACTGGGTGTGCAACTGTGCATTACACAAAGCTTTTCAATTGCCACACATCTGTGAATTCTCGTTTACCGTATCAAAAACGTGGCTCACTTGATGTGAATTTCTTGCTCTTCATCGTTATTAATGCAAATCACTTGGTTGAGACTTGAGAGCAATCCAGACAATGTTATAAAAAAGGTCTACATGTTTATCTCAGGTTATCTAAACCTGCAGAATCAAAGCACATGTAGAGTGCAAATAATTTGCAAAAATTAGAGCAACTGAATCAGATACAGCAGGTACAATTATGAAGCTTATAGAGTAAATATTCAAATACAGTGTACCTCACAACAACTCAAAATTCAAGTACATATCTTTTACCCCTAATGTAATCAACTCTTCTAAGTTCCACTTTAGTTTGCCTTCGTGTAAAGTTAACGAACAGAACATTATGGTTAAGTTGTGCAACTGTCACAATGTGCCCCAAGAATTTTATTTCATTACACAGAACAAAAGTCTCAGATTGTTCTCTTTTTCTTGAAGATTATTGAAAGCTCTCTCCAGTTTTAAACGGCTTCACAGTCAATCATCCAGTGGATAAGCTATGCAGACAAGAGGCAAAATATAAAAGACTGATCTGTCTCTGTAGTTTGTACAAATCAAGTTCTATGTTTTCTTTTTTGCATAGACTGAGGAATTTTGCTCACTATAAAAAGAGAAAAAACAGGTTTTCCTGACTTCAAGGAGGGCTTTAAGCCCTGGTCTCCTCAACATTTGCAACAGTGTATATAGACTACAGAACAGTTGTAATTGTAAAACACAAGATGTCACTATAGTATCATTCTCCAGATCAAGAAAGCCTATTTACATCGTAGCCAATCCACACCAGACACAATCCCTGTGATGTGAATTTAGAGCTCATGTCCTACAACTACTTGAAACTTGTAAAATGCTGGAACATGTGTATTAAAGCCCCTCTAAAGTGTTTGGAGCCCCAACAATTTGACGGCAAAATTTCACTTAAATTGTATAATGTGAAATAGGATGCCATTTAACATTCTGTAGGTTTTCATAAACAAATATGTTTGAAAACAAACTTGATGAAATAGACAAAATTGGGGTTTTCTGTAAATGCGTTCTCTCCAAAGTTGTGTTGAAGTAGGTCAAGCTGATCCTGGCTAATGAGCTTGCTTTCGTGGACTTCCTGCAAGAGAGTCCTGGTTTTTCCATCTCTCCTGTTTACCTTCTGTTTCACCACTTGAAGCTGTTTCTTGGCATCCTGCAGTTGCTGTCTGTGTATCTTCAGTTTCTGATCAACTCAGACAGAATAGTCATGTTCTTTTGTAATGTCATAGGGTTTCTTTGGAGGCACGGGAACACTTTTGGATGTTGTGCATGGTTTTGCTGGGATTCTTGAGCCATGGGTCTGTTTATAGGGAGGATGTCCAGGAAAGACAGTAGGCACAGCACTAGGAAGGAGTGGTGTGTAACATCCTTTTCCTCTCTTGGGTGTATTTCTGCATTACAATACAAGCAAATGGAAACAAAAATGAGTTTTTTCTCATAACATGACAATTGTTCTACTATTCATGCTATTTCATATGATTTTTAAGACTAAAACTGAAAGCAGCTTCCAGCCAATCGCGAAGCAGTATTTAATAATGATGTCAGCAAGTCATAAGCAAATTTGATAGAAATAGTGTAGTGTGCGGTGGGCTTTTTAGGCTAGCCTAGCCTAGTTGGATAACTCCTGTGATGTGAAATATGGCAGGCTAGCCTATCTTTGCCTTTCGGGCTTTAGAAATTAGAGTATTTAGATCTAGATCTAGAGGTCTAGTCTAGACCCTAGATCTAGTTAAAATATAAAGAAGTTGACATTTGATTTTTATCTTGAAATTAGATAAGATAACGTTAATTATATATTCTAAACTTTTCGTTAATAGAATCAAGCTTCCTACAAATATCATTGAGCTGCCCACATTGAAGCAGTTCAAGGAAGCCATCAGCTGCAAATAGTCACAGCATCATCATTATTTTTATCATTTTTATCATTTTACTTGCACCATAAACATGTATATATTTCGGCGCAAATTCACACAAGCCGTCCACCGTCGGAAGAAGATCACCCTTGTCTAGATGCTGAACAGGCTTTGACAAGTAGCAGAATAGAAGTAGAAGTAGAAGCTCAGTCATGGAGTAATAATATTTCCGAGTTGGACTCTCTGACTCTTGGAGTTGCGACTCCAGCGCAGCAGAATTTTCCCATCACCGCCCCCAGAACCTTAACCCATGCCTGCCCCAGGCCGGCGGGCGTGGACTGGCGCGCTCCGCTGAGCACTGCAGGAACGTTAGCTGCGCTGCGATGGCTTGTCATGAGACAATACCCGCATAAACTACATTTTTAGCTCTAAAATCTCCTTATTTAATCAACATAACATTAAGAAGAACTTACTTGTGAAATATTATGCAGTTCCCTTTCTTTCTTCGGTTCGAACAACCAAATGCAACGCACGAACCTGGCTTCTTCAAATTTTCCACGTATGTTGTGCACAGTATCTTGTTGGGTCGTTCGTTTTTCTGCCCTCCTTAGTAATGGCGGCCAACGCTCCAGCTCAGAACAGCAATTTGAGCGAGTACGCCCTCTAGTGTTAGTAGTATATATCTCTATGGTTTATATAGATCGATCTAGACCTCTTTCAGTCTAGACCCAAATATGGTCAAGAGACATTTGAGGGTCAGAATTTATGAAAACTGTCTGCACATATACAACTTCGATAGAGTTCTAAGATAATTACCCCCTGGACAACCGCCCACGGAAAAACTACCCCCCCCCCCTCAATTATGTAAATTCTTTGCCAAAATTACCGTTTATGTTACAGTTCCGTGGATGGCCGCGCGCGCCTGGAAGCGAAGACTACACTACTTCTGTCAGGTCGTGACCTTTTAGTTGCGGGAAATTTGCAAGTTTCGCGCGAGACGTGTTGTAAACAAGAACAAAATCCGGAATCAGCATCAATTTTTTGCCATCAAAATGAGTTTATGGGTGGATAAACACAGGCCAACGGCATTATCTAAGTTGGATTATCACAAGGAGCAAGCATCAAATCTGAAAAAATTGGTGAGTTGATCTTTTCTAGGTGATTACAAGAACGATGTGCGTGTGTCAGCTGGAGAATGTACATTACATACGGGTCCCATATACTCAAAATCTTGTTAGTCGTTCACAAAATTTGGGAAGAGTGCATGAACAAATGCAAATGTATCTAGACTCTAGATCTAGATTCTAGATCAAGAATTATATTATGAATGAAAAATAAATGCCTTCTGCAGGCTTTTGATCAATTAAGACATATCTAACTATCTCCATGATCTCGAGGTTCTTTTCTCTCCTATTCTTTCACTTTCAAGTTTCACTTGCTGTCGAGCTCTGCCTCTGCATTTGTTTTTGATTTGTCCAAGTCTGACTGGGCATGAACAACTTTGCGCATTGAGCGCTGTACTACGAGTTTACGCGCTCCCATTGGCCGATCCGCTCGAGTGGCTTCGAATTTAAGTGCGAGAGGAACTACTTAATGTAGACTAGGTCTACTTTACTTAGCGCAACTAAGTTCAATGGCAAAGTCAATACAACGAATATGACTGAGAATTGTTCAAACCTAAAAAATAGAGTCTAAGTGAAACTTAAACTTCAGTGAAATACTTAAGTGAAAAAATCATAACAAATAGAGGGTTGACTGAAATATCATAATTTTGGTATAGAAAAATCAGAAAATCGCAAGCTTGCTCCTCGCACAAATATCTTGTAGCATTGACAATTGATTGAGTGAATAGAGAACAGCGATGGCCAATCTGAAGGGCCCATGTCGGCTAGGCCAGGCGCCAACTTATGAAAATGAGGCTGAGATCGGATGAGCGATCTGAGCATGCGCTTAATGTAAGATAAAGTTCTTTGTGCTCGGCTGACTCTGTCTCTGACTTTCTTTCTTTCCATCTTTTTGTTAATATTATTGTTCAATTGAATAAAATCAAACTTAGTCTAAGTCTGAATGTTACGTAAAGTAAAATTTTGCTGATCTAGGTAGATCTACTACTAAGGTCAAGTCTAGTCTATGGTCTGTTTGGTATTCATTTCAATTTTCCAACTTCTAACTAAGTTCAGGATTCCTGCTTAGATTTTTCAGATTAATCTCAAACTTATACCATAAGTTATACAACAGAAATTTTCCAATTCAAATTGTTTATTTCAATTTGAAGTCTGACATCTGTTTGAGTGGATTAGATATATTAATTATAGACTATAACATTATGTTGAAACTCTAAGCAAAAATAATATGACATAGGTTTCTAGTCAGGGTCTTTTATATCAAAATTCAAAACACTAGATTCATTGATATTGAAATGATCTGGCATATGCATGTGTCATAACATGCATGATAATTTACTTATATATTTTTTTTTCAAATAATTTCAAATAATTTATTCACTCAATATAAAAAACAGACACATAGAATTGCGAATAAACGCATACATGTATAACAAATATAAAAAGATGGACATAGCAAAATCAGTAGATGACAACACAAATAACATAAATTGAGTGGGGATCAGATTAAAAATCTACTCAAAGATCTTGTGAATTCGACCCGTTAGAATAAAATAAATTGCATTGTATACTGTTGCATGTACAACAACAGGAGGGAGAGAATACAATCATATACAGCTACAGCTGGGTCAGAGAGAAACAAGAGAGGAAGATAGATAGAGAGAGAGAGAGAGAGGGGAAGAGGAAGGAAAATTGAAGGAGAGAAAGGCAAGATGAGAAGTAAAGTTAATACATAGGATGAAATTAGACCCAAGCAGAATAATAATACATACAAAATAGAAAATAGAAATAACAATTATAAAAAGAAAAAACCCATACAAACCAGGGATATAACAATTAACATTGACATAAACAACAAACAACAGGTGACTCAATGTGGATAAGATTGTAAAAGCCTTTCTTTGTATTGTCTCTTGAAAACATTCAGAGAGCATGCAGATTTTAGATAAGGTGGCAATGCATTCCATAGTTTGGGACCTGCATAGTAAATTGTCTTTTGAGAAACTGAAGTTCTTGCATATGGGATGTGAAAGTCTGCATTTGAACGAGTACAGTAGGAGTGGATTGAAGAGTTAATGGAAACATAGCGAGTCAGGGATAATGGCAAGATCTGTCTCTGACAAGAGAACATAAAAATGGCCAGTCTTAATTTATACAAATCAAATACATTCAAGATTTTTAATTGAGTAAATAAAGGTTTAGTGGAGGCAAGGAAAGGCATTTTACAAATTATCCTCACTGCTCTTTTTTGCAATCTATATACTCTCAACATTTTTACTTGAGAAGCTGAGGCCCAGACAATATTGCAATATATAAGAAAAGGGTAAATGAGTGTGTAGTAAAGAGATAACAAAATATTTCTAGGCAGATAATTTAGTTTGTTCATTACACCAATATTTCGTGAAATTGTTGTACATATGTAATTTACATGGTCATGCCAACGCAATTTGTCATCAATTTGAATTCCTAGAAATTTTGTGTTAGATACTATTGTGATTTCAGAGCCATTTAGATATACCTTATAGTTGGAAATATCAATATTTCTTTTGGTGAAAATCATCATGTGAGTTTTGTTTGTATTAAGTAGTAGCTTGTTAAGTTTGAGCCAATGGGCGACATGTTCTAGTTCATGGTCTAAAGTTTGAATAAGGGTTGCTTCATCTTTGTTTGATAAAGAAATTGTAGTGTCATCTGCAAAGAGGACATAACTAAGTTTGGAAGAACATTTATGAATATCATTTATATATATTAGAAAAAGTAGAGGGCCTAGAATTGACCCTTGCGGAATTCCGCATGAGATTTTGTGCATATCAGATTGGTTTTTATTGTAAACAGTGAATTGTTTTCGGTCATCTAAATAGCTCTGAAACCATTTCAAAGGGATACCTCTGATGCCTAAACAAAATAGTTTTGCTAATAATATTTTATGATTTAAACAATCAAAGGCCTTTGAAAGGTCTAAAAACACACCGATAGATATATCTTTAGCATCCATGGCTCTTGTAATAGTATGAATAAATTCAATGAGAGCAGAAGAGGTTGAGTGTTTAGACCTGAAGCCAAATTGATTACTGAAAAGCAACTGAAATCTTTCAATGAAAGTGATAAGTCGATTGTACATGCATTTCTCAAGAATCTTTGAGAATATAGGAAGGAGAGAAATTGGCCGATAATTTGAATACAGATTAGATTGACCCTTCTTAAATATTGGAATAACCTTCGCAACTTTTAACTTGTCAGGAAATATTCCATTGTTAATAGAAACATTAAATATTGCACATAAGGGTTTACTAATCAAGTGAATAATTTTCTTAACTACAGATATGTGAACATCATCATATCCTGGACTTGTACCACCTTTCATTTTGTCTACAATATTTATAATTTCACTTTCATGTATAGGTTTACAGAAAAAAGAATGCGAGTTGTTCACAATATGAGCAGTTGGGGAACAAGTAGGCTGGGCTACATTGTTTACTTCACTGAGCATTCTTGGTGCTACATGAACAAAGTAATCATTAAAACCTTCTGCAACAGCTTCATCATCAATGGTCTCACCATCCTTTTTGAATTCAGGAATTTTTGTTTTGTTTTTCTTTCTCAATAGGTTATTTATCATTTTCCATGTCCCTGACATGTTACCATTCAAATTTTTAAATCTCTGATTATAGTAATTTGTCTTTGCTTTGCGGATTTCCCTAGTAACAATATTTCTATATGAATTGTATTGGTTTTTATTTTCATTAGTAGGTTTCTTTAAATATTTTCTATAAAGCCTGAGTCTTTTATTGGAAAGTTTTTTTAGGTAAGTAGTATACCATGGCTTTTTAAAGTTTTTTTTTTTGCGTATGGTGGTAAAAGGAAAACATTCATTGTATAAAGCCATGAACACTGAAATGAAGCTGTTGTAGTTAACATTAGAATCTTCAATTTGTATACAATCATGCCAATCTAGTTCACTTAAACTTTGACTGAACTTCAAAAAATTCGCATCATTAAAGACACGCTTGTTTACAGGTAAATCTATGTTTTCACTCAATTTCAAAAGAACATTGGTAAAAGTAAAGACAGGTAGGTGGTCACTTAAATCACTTAATAATATACCTGATTCACAGCCGGCATCAGCATTGGTAAGAATATTGTCTAAGAGTGATGCTTTATGGCGAGATATGCGAGTTGGTGCTTGTATCAATGGTAACACAGAGAAAGTGTAAAGGGTATCTAAAAATCGATCTGTAATGCTACGGTTGGTAACCGATGCAAGGTCAATATTAAAATCACCAAGCAAAAAGCAAGATTTATGTTCACGACTAATTTTCTCTAATATCCCCGTAAGTTTTTGTAAAAAATCTTCAATCGAACTTGCAGGAGGCCTGTAAACCGCGCCCACTACACAATAACGTGATGTACATGTACATAAAACATTGTCAAATTCAGGAAATTCAAGAAATAAAGATTCAAAACTGTCAGACATAAAAGTGAAGTCATTTCTTTGATTATATTTCAGATCTGTTTGAATAAACATTCCCACACCACCTCCTATTCTTTGAGATCTATTATTCACAATCAAATCATAGTTATCAATGTTGTACAAACTCAATGAATCTTCAGGCTTAAACCATGTTTCTGTTAGTCCTATTATAGTGAAATTATGATGAATGTCATTTAAAAACAGGGAAAATATGTCAAAGTTCTTGACGAGACTTCGACAATTAAAATGAATACAGGAAAAATTCTGAGAAACCTTATCTTTTGCATCTATGAATCCATTGAACTCATCACATGAATAGTAATTTGACTGAGGATGTAGGTCACTGTCCACTCCGTTTAAAGAGTCAAGGCCGTTAAATGTAAACGAATTGGGTCGGCTTAAAATTGAGTCACACATATATACTATTACAAATGAAAGATAAAAACAAGTACACCAAGTAGACTATAAGCAATATAAAACAGTGCATTAAAAAAAAAGAAGAGGAATATCTGAAAATATTCACTGATCAAAGTCCAGTTAGGAGAATAAAACGGACATATAGGTAAACGCAGTAACAAATAAAGATTAAAAAGTCAGTTGTTCGATCAAGGAAAAATAGAAAACACATATCAAACTTGCCAGAACTACAGATTTCAGTGTTCGGACGGTATGATGTCGATTCGAAATGAGAAAATGGCAAAAGGAAAGCACTCGGAGTCATCACAATATATTCAGACGTACAAGATCTGCTTCAGAAGACACAATTGATGTGTTCAACTTGCCTCCAGACGCTTTCACCTGTACAAAAATTCTACCATCTGCTGTCCAAGAGTTGGTCACTTTCTTACTCGTATACACTTTGCGATACAGATCCTGGTTTAGCGCAGTGAGGTCTTCTTGAATTGAGATGCCACTTCCTTTCAATCTTCTGCGGGATTTGATCGTTTTAGACCTCACGCGGTAGCTAAGGAATTTTACGATTAGTGCTCTATGATATCCAGGCTTAACCTTTCCAACTCTATGACAGCGATCAATATCAGGTGAAGACACATCGAGGCCAAGTCGATTTCGAAAGACATCAAGTGCGATCATTTCACAGTTTTCATCTCGACTCTCCTCGATTCCGAAGACGCGAATACAATTACGACGCGAATATTGCTCCATGTCGTTGTTTGCTCGCTTGAGAATTTTTAGTTGCTCCTGTTGCGCCTCGACCTGCTTGTGTAGCCTGGTGAAATCCTTCTGTACTTCGTCAAGCTTAACATGCAGTTCGTGGATGGACCCACGGTTCTCCTCGCTGCAATTCAACAAGCGCTGGTACGTAGTATCAACAACTTTGTGAACCATAGATGTAATCATGGCCATCATCTTTTCATGGAACGTATCATTGGCCATGAGGTCTGTCATCACCTCACTGACTAAATCTGCTGGACTGAGAGGTTGACCCTGGGCTGAGTCAGTCGGCAGTGAAACCTGTGGAAGTTCGTCGGATGTCGAGCCAGCAACCGGTGTATTGCCAGCCTTTCCAAGGACCTCTGTTTCAGGACTCGGCGATGAGGCAGTGCTGTCATAATTGGCTTCAGCATGACTATTCATGGTGCAATCACCCTGCTTTGCATTTGGCTTAGTCAATTTTGAGTTTCTGGTATTTATTGGCATGATAAAAACTCAGATTCTACAGGTAGGCCACTGATGAGAGTAATACAGAAGCAAAAAGTGACAGTTTGATAAAGCGAGTGATGGAAAAGACACAATTCAGCACACAATAAAGTGAAGATTGTCAGCTTTGTCATACGTGTACTGTTAGATCTGCATAGACTTGTATTGTTTACATTACAGGTGCAATCGGGTGATTTCCCTCATCTGATGGTGTATGGACCGTCAGGTGCGGGAAAGAAGACGAGGATCATGTGCGCCCTCAAGGAGCTCTATGGGTCAGGGGTCGAGAAGCTGCGGATTGAACATCAGACGTTCACGGTAAGGGTTCGATATGAACTGAAGTTTGTAGTTACAGTAGTCGGCGCACATTAGAATACCCGGTACTGTTCAAAATCTTCACTAACAGGTCACTGTAGATTTATTTACACTAAAGTGCAACTTTAGGGATTAACTGAATTATTATAATCTATATCTTGCTCCAATCTGTAATGCCCACACCGACTATGGGCACAGGATTCTTGGAATGAGAGCAGATTGCTTACCGCTATCAAACACTGGCATACATGAAAGAGTCAAAGAGTCCACCAACACAACACTGTTCCCCAGGACAGTGGTTCCAGATCAGCAACATCTGGCTCACTATTCTTGACAAAGACACTGCTGCTTCAGACAGGCAATTCTGATTATTAAAGCTGACCAACAGTCAAACTTGACCATTTATGATCCATCCTTAGCACCAACATCTGACTGGTGCAGTGGATCATACCCAAGGCTATATAAACCCCTATCCAACCTTACTCACTCCTGCTGAAGACGATATGTTGAGGTAGAGCATGAGTGTGCCCTTTTCAAGGCCAAACCAACCCTGTCAAAATACGTTGAATTTGCTCTCATGGAATAATTAATTTGTTAACTTTTTTTTTAAACAATTGATCCTGTGTTTAGTACTTTTTTTCTTCTTTCTTTCTTTCCTTTTTCTTTCCCTCTTTTACAGACACCATCTAAAGCAAAAATTGAAATCACTACAATTGCCAGCAACTATCATATTGAAGTCAACCCAAGGTCTGTATCTCTCTCATGTGAAATGAAGTTAAGAGAGCAAGTATAGCAATAATGGCGGTGAAAAAATAAGTGTAATGTGTCTTGGTCCACTTTCATGTACCGTAGTCAGTCAGTCCACTTAATTCTCAATCTCATTCATTTAAAGGCAGGCTTTACTACTTCAGCTAGAAGAAATTAGACCACCCAGCGAGCCAGCGAGGTCACTGTGACAGGTGGCTATCTCATTAACTCAGCTCTCATGTAACATAAGAAAAAGAGGATCATGGGTGACCAACAGGCACCGATTGGGGAAGTTTTCTATATAGAGGGAGCAAGTAGCTACAAGTAGGACAGTGTGCCTTTAAACAAGTCACAAAACTTTAGATTTTGCATAGACTTACTAGCAGAGACATAAAGAGAAACTTGTTAGATTAAATTGGCAAGATATAACAAATCTACATTAAAAATTAATAACCATTTAAAATCATTAATTTTACATTGGGAAGAGTTTGACAAATCTTTTCTGATTACTTCCTTTTCCTTTCTTTTACTGACATGCCACGTTTGAGTATGTATCTTGATTTTCTGTTTCCATCTTTAGTGATGCTGGGATCTATGATCGTATCGTGATTCAAGATTTGATCAAGAATACAGCTCAATTTCAGCAGATGGAGACATCTGCACAAAGGGATTTCAAAGGTTTGTTGAAAATAAGACATTAAAATAGATTCTTGAAAACCATCAAAGCACACAAGATTTATATGGCTACAGTATTCACTCATTCAGTTCATCATATGTATAATATAAGTTCATGTTGCATTTTGAGTATTTCATTCTTGTTAGGATCAAACTTATCACGCCTGATATTTGAAATCAATAGATGACATATATGCACTGTATAGGAGCTCAAACGGTTAATCAAATAATTTTTTGAGAATGAAAAATAAAGTTTCATTCACCTAAAAATAACTTTGTGACATTTGATGTGACACTTTCTTCATTTAATTTGTGCCCCCCCCCCCAAATGAAACTGTTTCTTTTGATATGCTGTAACATAAGCAAACACCACTGTTGTAGAATCTTGGGGGGGGGGGGGATGAAAATGTGAAATATATTTCAGTTCTACTTATTTTAAAGTACTTATTAAATGAAATATGATAAAACAGAGAGTCATCTTTGATCTTTTATACATCTTATCTAGTTGTGGTATTGACGGAAGTGGACCGCCTAACCAAAGATGCCCAGCATGCTTTGCGCAGGACCATGGAGAAGTACACAGCGACTTGTCGTCTTATCCTATGCTGTAACTCTACCAGTAAAGTCATTCCTGCTATACGAAGTAGATGTCTAGGGGTCAGGGTCGCAGCACCTTCTATAACCGAGGTAATAATAATATTACAGCATAATATTATGCGCCATCAATCTAGTAAACTTTTCTGAGGCGCAGAGGGAGATTATTACCCTGGTTTTAGCATGGCTGCCATTACGGCGCTCTAGCGTGTCAAGTAATTAATTCCTGCCAGGTACCCATTTACATCACCTGGATTGAGTGTGGCTAATAAGGTAAGGGGGTTTATCTCCACATCATGCAGTGTAAAAGCATCTCACAGCAATATATGAATTTTTGTATTCTGTAAAGGTGGCGTTTTTATTTTTATTGTAGTGACAACTTGTCAAAAGAAATCATTTAATCTTGCAAGTCATTTCTGTATTGTAGGAAGTAAAATCACCTATATTTTAATCTTTCATCTCATAGAAATAATGAATTGGTGGTCTATCCTTTTCTCTCTCGTGAAAATCATGACAGAACTCCCATTTTACCTCTAGAGTTGGAATCAACCATATGCAGTCTTTCATCTTCTATTTTTGTTTCCAGATCATGTTTTTAGTGAATTTTACTTGGAATGAGGACCTCTAAGTAGGACACATTGAGATCTACATTCTATTAGTTTAATGTGGTACGAATCGTACCGATAATTGGCCTTTGCTGTTTGTTTAATTGTGCACAGATCACACAAATCCTCCAAAATGTGTGCAAGAAGGAAGGTTTGAATCTTCCATCCGAGCTAGCCAAGAGGATTGCTGAAAAGTCAGAAAGGAACCTCAGGAAAGCCATCTTGTCATGTGAAGCATGCAAAGTACAACAGTAAGTTATTACACAAAAGCCTTTTATCTGTGATTATATAACACGGTCACAACCATGTGTTTGACCATCTTTCTCTCTCTCTCTCTCTCTTTCTTCCCCTCTTTGTTCATCAGCCCCTGACTTCATCAATCAATCATCAAAACTTTAAACATCACAATGTAAATTTTATTTTTTCAAAACACTTACTGATGGATTAGTTGGGTTTCTCCATTGCTGTTGATTCTTATTCTCATTTCCAAACTGAGAATAGCTAAAAAAGATCACTTGTTTGCCAAATTCAAAGCAAAGTGAAATCAATTCCTGCATACCGTAAGTGAATGTTCCATGTCACTGTGCCTTTCTTGGGTACACAAATAAAAGTGTACAAGTTGTTTACCGGACTGCATTACAGAACCCTTCTATGTGATGTTCATATGGTTTAATACCAAACCCTTTCTGAAGCAGGTGCACTGGCATGTCTTTTCTTATTCACTGACGGCCCCTGATACCAACACAATAGACAGACAGACAATGAACCCTGATACAGCAGAATAAATTTCCATTTTAATGCTTTACTATTAATGGCACACTTGTCTTTCACACTCTTTCACCCTATCACCCTTCCCTCAAATTCTTATTTGCCTTATTACCAGAAAGGCAAATAAACAGCCTGTTCATGCCACTAGTTCCTTGAGAAACCAGTGCAAGGAATGGTTAGAGGGATATACAAATCTACAGAATTTACATTTTTTTGATAAAATATTATCTTAAATTTTTCCCTCTTAATTTACATCGTTTCATAAATCGCATACTGTAGTACAAGTCCAGGTCTTGAATATACCTTTTACAATGTAAGTCACTTTTTTTCTTCAACAATGTACTTTTAGTCTTTGTGAAACACCCCCCTCGTATGGCACATATGTCTGTAGCCAAGTAATTTTATATCTGCATCTTTCAATTCATGTTAAATGGGTACCAGATAGGATGTGATGAAAGTCCTTATGATTTGCTTTAGTGATGCCAGTGTCTGTAAAATTGCACACGGGTACCCAGGCAGTGGTGAATTCTGTATGCGGGCAAGCCTGAATCCAATAACTATGGTATTATATCTGTAATGCACGGAAACCTTTATCAACCTTGAGGAGGCGCGATAGCTCAGTCTGTAGAGCAGCGGTCTCGTTATCCGGTGACCCGGGTTCGAAACCAAGTCGATGCGCTAGTGCCCTTTGGTAAGGCATTAATCCTCATTACCAGGTCTCTCAGAGAGGACCTTAAGCCGTCGGTCTTCTGGTTGCTTACTAACAAGCATTTATTGCTTTCTTAGCTGTCAGATAAAATAACTACCACTATCATTATGGAACCAACCAAAGCTAAAGAAAGTTTCTCTATCCTTTGATCAGGTATCCATTCAGTGCTGATCAGGACATCCCTGAGGCTGATTGGGAGGTGTTCCTCAGAGACACGGCCAACCATATCATCCAGCAACAGAGCCCTCGGCAACTGCTAGAGGTCAGGGGTCGTATGTATGAACTCTTGACCCACTGTATCCCGGCCGATGTCATCCTCAAGGTAAAATAAAAATAGTGCATTTGTACAACTTGTACTATTACTACTACTACTACTACTACTACTACTACTACTACTACTCTACTACTACTACTACTACTACACTACTACTATCACTATGAAGACAATGACAACCACCATTGCTGCCGCTACTACTACACTACCACTATGAAGTCTATGACAATGACCACTGCTGCTGCTACTACTAGTAATTTCTCAGGTTTAGTTGTCCAGGGATAATTGTGATTGTGCTAATTAAGAAATTGTGCTACAAGGGGGGGGGGGGGGGGGAGTCGCAAAAGGTAAAGTTCACCCAGTTGGTAATTGTTTCAACAACAAAACTGTCAGATGCTTATCACTTTCACAGGTAATGCATCAATATTCAGGTATGCTAAGTGACTTCAAATTTATAAATTTGTTTGTTCTTTCTTCTTTTCTATAAGGGCCTTCTCCGAGAGCTGCTCAAGAACTGTGATGGTCAACTAAAGACACAGGTAACCCACCAGGCTGCTTTCTACGAGCATCGCATGCAGCAGGGGAACAAGGCCATCTATCATCTTGAAGCATTCGTTGCCAAGTTTATGAGCATCTACAAGAGGTTCCTTGAAGAGGGCTTTGAAGCCATGATGTTTTGAATGGAATGAGATGATAAATGTTACTCGATTCCTCCTTCCTGCTTTGACCATACATCAAAAGGAGTATGTGGGATTGGAATTAGAATATGATCTACATCTTTCCTCTGCTTTCACCATGCATGAAAAGGAATGTGTGGGACTTACGTTATAGATTGTATTCCCGTCACCATTGCGACTATAAATTGGATGGATTGTATAGGACTGGTGTACTAAACTATAGCTACCATTTCACCTACTTTTGACTAGACATGGACAAAAAAATATGGGACTAACACTTTTAATCACCTTGCTATGGTTAAGGTGTGGAAAGAAGGAGTATAGTACTAATATTCTAAATCTGATATACACCTTCCCTCTTCTAAAGGACCAGGGATAGAAAAAGAACAAATGGGATTGGAGTTCTACATTATACATCTATATCTGACCTAATCCTTCACCCTGATGTGACAGCATGGAATTGAGTGTATGGGACTGACATTTTAAATGTGAAAGAAGTGTATGAGACTTGTATGTTAAATCATATCAAGTACTTACTGTGCAACTCCCCTCCACCTTCTTATGACTAAGATTGTAAAGTTCAAAGTGCCTCAGTTTGGGGTCAAACCCTGCATCATGGGCAATTATACCTTACCTTATGTGTTAATAAAGAGAACTATTTCTGTTCATTTTGTGCTCATAAACCTTTCAGGCAAATATTTAGAAATTCATAGGACATTCACAGTTATTGCATGGGCATTGTGAAGTCAGTTTGTCTATCATGTTTGTTTTGGTAATACAAATTACAAAAACAAAGAGAATGGAGAGATATGTCAACCATAAAACAAATTCCTCGAGCATCAACACGTCCATGGTCCCATGTTTATAGGTTATCCATCTATTTCTCCATCCGTTGTTTACCATATGACTTACAATCTTCAAAGTAGGCTCAACTATGCATATGGCAAATATCTTGACATGTATGTAATTTTTGTTAATAAAACCTTGTACAGGCGATTTGCTACGTCTTAATTGTCTATAATTTTTATTGAGATTTTGCTATTTATGAGGAGGAAGAGAACACACCCTTTCATGATTACAAGAGTGCGCATGCGCTGACATCAAATTACGCCCATGTCAAGATAACCATGAAAGGGTGTATTCAGGGATGGATGTATTGTGACAGTGAAAGTAATTCAGTGTTCTTGAAGGTCATTGTTGCGTCCAATTGCTCGAGTGAATTAACTCATTAATCAACAACCCTGAATAATGATACCAAAGTATTCCAGAAATATATTTTAGGATTCAATTTAATGTAACTCAAATAGGACACATCATATCAGTGTCGTTTACATTCAATACTAGACTTCAGTATCGTGCAATAACATCATGATATGAGGTTTAAATTAATGTTCGTCTTCTCAGAGTTTTTGAGAGTATTGATCAAATACTATGATTCTGTAGATTTATACTTCGACTTAGCCCAGACTCTGAATACCAAGAAAGGATTCAAGGACTGAAGAGAAGCCATACGAGGAACGTCGACTGCCCATGATGAATGAGCCTGAGGAATGATCAATGACAATGACAATGATTTTTTATTCCTTTAACGGCCCCTTCTGGGGCATGAAAGAAATACAGTTGATTTTTTTTTTAAACACACAGAGAAAATCTTTAAAAAAAAAGAAAATCTTTGGCAGTGAACAACGAACAAATGAAGGCAAGCTTAAGGATATACCGGGTAGATCTACTTAAAAAAAATACATGATACCCTACATCTCAACTGCAGTACTAACACTGCTATATACATGTATGTACACTATGCTACTAAAAACGGCAACAACCAACCACAACTCTAAAGGTATTAAAAAGGACAAAACAAAGTATCCAAAATTAAACACAATGATCTTATAAAATTTGGAAAGTGTTCTTTAACTGCTTAACAGAATTTGCATGAATAACTGACGGCGACGGCGATGGCGACGGCGGAGTGACTGCCATGATAAACAGTAGAGAGAAGAAACCCACAGTAAATCAACATCTCATGCAAATATCTCGCTCCATCCACCTTTACAATCGTGCTTACGCTAATTACTTGGTCATTTGATAACAGTTTTTGCCCCGTCTCCCGGATCACCAGTTACTAATATCCATTCCATGTTACATACAAATATTTATTTATCTTTTCCTATTGAGGAATAATGTGTTGCTTTATATGAAAATTTTTTTTTTTAAGTATGTCACCCCTCTTAGGTTGGGGGGGGGGGGGCTTCAAATATTTGCTGTTATCACTGTCCTTTACTATAGGTATCTAGGCCAAAATGGTGCCCTGTGGTTTTCAAATTAGGATGTTTTATAGATCATTTCCTTCAACGACACAAGTTTCTTTATTTTTTGTTCTCCATTTTTCGGATCCTCCGACAGGCCATTATATTGAAAATCAATCTCTAAATAACATCTTGAATATTATATAATACTTCAGAATAAGATATACATAATGAATGTCAATCATAATAAGTGATTACTGAAAGTGTATGTCAACCATAATAAGTGATTACTGAAAGTGTAGCATATTGATATAGAATAATATGATAATAATACTGTATAGAACAATGCAACATCAAGACTGAAATTATTTTGAGAACATTCAATGAAATAATACTAAACGATCAAAATCCTCTCAAAATTTATCAATTTTTTATCAAAGATAAAAAAAATTCTAAAAATTTCAAAGGTCAAAAGCACTCCTATATGAAATTTATTCGCAGTCTCCTCAATGTTTTGAGTTTATGTTATTGTAGTTCATATGTCTTCATATTTCATTTACGCCACATTTTACACAATTACGAAGTCATACTAGGAATTATAATCTTACGGAAGCACATTTTTACTGTTATGTCCTGTACTCTAAGGTCTTTGGCAGAA
>JAVYIG010017455.1:0-26144 GCA_035222895.1 Strongylocentrotus droebachiensis | reverse complement strand
AAGCTCTAGTTTTATTATTACCATGAGACATCAAGCTTCACAGAACTATGATCGACAAACTTGATATTGTCTTGAAAACAGTCAGAAAACGTGACTGGAATGAATAAGAGACAACGCTGTCTTACAAACAAGTGCATTTTGTTCAAGTAAATCCTCCAGTACCAAATACCCAAGCAAACTCGAGCCAAATGCAAATTAAGGTAAACTTAAAGACATTAATTTATGACATATTGTCTATTGTCACTTAATTCCTTTTCCTATTTTATTTTATTTAAAATATATATTCTAATGTTTCCTTGTATTGTTTAGGTTTATTTATTTTCATTTTTTGGAAGGGACGTGGTTCACCAATAACTTCTTGAACATTCCGTTTCCAAGGCAACAGTTTTTTTACTTGAAATGACTTAAATTGTAATCATAATCAAACAGGCATCTCAAGTTTGTAGATGCTTACTATTTGCTTTATGTTGTTGAAAATCGCCGCAGGCTGGATATACACACCCTGCTTCCCTGCATCAACACACACACTTTGAGAAGAAGAAAAACAATCTCTAATTCAAAGTCGTTTTACAACTTGATGAGCATCACAAAATATCCGCATACATTCAGCTAAATTTGACACGAGGTCTTCATTCTGCCAATTGTTTATTGTGTATTTTGTAGAAAGATACAAACCCTTCTGTAATTTATAGTTGAAATTTTGGAATTGAATTGGGGCCTTGAGCGAAGAATACACGTTTAGCTGATCAAACGTGCGAGGCAGTTTCCACTCCCCGTGGGGTCATACCAAAGAGATACCAGCTATCCTCCTTGGTCATACAATGTGTCATTTGCATGTACGGTCTTGGGTATCGACGGACGTTAAATTTAAGATCAGACCTTTGAAGGATCACTAGATCTTATTTTGATCTGGAAAACTTCAAGCGTATAAAAGAATCAAAATTAGTTCGAGAAAAGACATATTTAAGTCTCCAGCAGGAAGACAATAACAACCAATCTAAAACGTGTTCATAGCGATTGAATGTTCGTAAAACGCATGCAGAACTGTAAAATGGCGAGCACAGCAGAGATCGTTATTGGATTATTATTCATAACTACTGGGCTTGTTAACCATGTTCAGAGTCGTAAGTATCTTGATTCAATCAAATTAAACTTGTTAAAAACTTGTTTTAAAATGTTGTAAATCCTTTGAATTTAGTCTAAAGTTTGCTCACATGTCAGAATAGAGGCGGAAGAGAAAGTATAATCATTGCATTTCGTTTTCACTTAAGCCTACTATTATTCTACCTTAATTCTACTTTAAATAAATTGACTCAATTTGACTTGAATTGAATGAAATGTTCCTTGTAGAAAGCCTTAATCATAGTTGCACTTATATCTATATAATATAAAGTATCTCTATACAATTAACAAGCTTATCCAGCCCCCTCCCCTTGCAACGTTCAATTCGTGGGTAAATGTTCGAAGCTTTCAGGTAATGATAGCACGCAATGAGAGCTAAATAGGTGGATGAAGATTGAAACATCATATTTGGAAAGATTAAGGGGTGCAGTTTAATTGCCCCTCTCCTGACAGATCACCTACTTATTCAATAACACATATTTCCGTTTGAATTGAAAAATCAATGTAATATAGATAATCACCGAATTGCTCTTAAAACATTATAGACATTTTCCTCGTGAAAATAGATAAAATGCTAAATAAATTAAAAATCTGCTCATCCGCAAATACCAGTGTTCATCTTACTGTTCTGAGCTATCGCTTGATGTTGGGTGCAAGCAGTGTGGCTAATATCATAATGTAGATTTCCTGTATCTAATAAATTAAGAGGCAAAGTTTCAAGAAATAAAGAGAAGAATGGGGTAAGGTAAAGTCAGAAAGAGAAAATTGATGGCCCTTCTTATTTCTACGCCAGCATTATAAATAATGCATTGGTCCAACAATTTATCGAAAGAAAAGTTTGGCCTAACCTTTGTTCGTTCATTTCGCTGGCTCTTTTAATTAATAAAGCTGAAATACAGCGATACTTAACCATAATAAAAGAAAACTTACATTAGAGGAAGAAAAAAAAACATAGATAATACATCCATTAATATAACTTGGGCAGCACAAAAATTGTAGATCAATTCGAAAAGCTAATGATCAAATAGTACAAAGTAACTCAACCCCCCGAAAAAGTTATTTCTAATTTCACAGACTAAGAAATCTTAATGCAATTAAAACCTTAAAAAGAAAAAAAATCAGGGGCGGTATTCTGAACCCTGTGTTATCTCTAATGTTGTTGTATCTTTGAAGATAAGATAAGGTTGGTATTCTGAACATTGTTGTATCTTTTGTTGTATCTTTTCTCTTATCTTATTGCCGCGCCTGCGCTCATACTTTGGTTCGCTTGTAATTGTGCGTATTATTAATAAAGTGGCATTTAATCCTCATTTGCATATGCGCACGGGAGATAAAATGTCAAGATAATTGGTATTCTGAAAGTTGTTGTATCTTTTATTATACCGAATAACGCACGGCCCAGAGTGCAATAGCGGTGAATGCAGTACGCGCGAGGTTTCTTTAGATTGGTGCCGCTCTGTGCAACGAGCCGCTTGCGGCGAGTTGACAGTGCGAACCATCTGAAGAAACCGATCGAACACTGCATTTGCGTTTCGCACAACAGGGTCAAGTGCGTTATTTGTTTTATAAAATAGCGACACAAACAGCAACAAACAAAAGTTTAGATCTTAAGTATATACGAGAGTTCGATCTAGATCTAGAGTAATGTTGGTTCTACTAGACTCTACTAGTCATACTAGATCTAGTAGTAGATTCTACTAGACTAAAATGAGGGTCTAAAAGTAAAACCTTGCAGGCTAACCAAAAAGTCCAAGCAGATGAAAACATATTGAGCTGTCAGGATGGAAAGAGAATAGCATCATCCATATATCAATCTAGATGAGTTCATGGTCTGTGTATCAGCTACGTCATATAGTCTTGTATTATTTCATTTATAATACTTCACACAAGACGGCCGCCAAGTTTCACAATGGCATAGTCCATTCATTACGATTAATAATGTATATATATATATATATATATTATGAGTGTATGGGAAGGAAGTAACATAAACAAAATACAAAAGCTTTGGCAATTCTCATGCCAATTAATACGATTCGAAAACAGATGAGAGAATAATGGATTCGTAGCTTATTTTCTTTGTGTTTGTGTGTGTGTTATATAATAATAATAATAGTGGGTTCTTGTATAGCGCTCATGTCAGTAAGATTTGACCCTCCTGGCGCTCCCGATTGTTATGAGTATTATTATCATCATCGCCATTATGTTTATATTCACCCTTTTTTGCATTTCATCCTTTGAAGAATTCGAAAGGTACGTCCCAATATCGAATTTGGGGGGTTTCTTTCAATACTCTTGATCATTGAAAATCCTTTATTTTTGTTCATATTTCTTGCCCAATATTATAAACATAGGGAGTCTCACTTGATTAACCTAAGAGTAAAGAGATATATTTCAGGAAGTCAAATCAAATGTTGGAACGTTCATTAAGTTTTAAAGATAAAGTTGAGTTCTGGTCATGTGATTGCATTGTGAAAGAAACGGTGAGGAATCTATCAGAAAAGGTTGATCATCTAGTATATAAGTATTTGTGTGTATTGCAAGGTTCTGGAATCATCAAAATGATAAGAAATTTGGCCAAATCTTGGCAAAGTTACAAGCACTGTACATAGAATGATGTATATGGGACTACGCGAGCACATGGCGAAAAAAACCTACCCCCCGATTTTTACGTATTTTATGTCATATTTAGAATATGAAGGCATTTGAAGAGCCATGCTTTTCAGGGAACATGTTTAATCTGATGTTCTTCCACCCTTGCATAATAACAATGATAACGCTCACAAATTATGTTTTACCTCTTCCCAGAACTCAACCTTCTCTTTAAGTTTGAAAAGGCAATGATATCATGTATACTGAAGCGCATTAAGTCCTATTATGATGAAACCTAAATAAAAGCAAAATCAATGAGCGGAGCAACTATAAATGCCAATTCCTCTCCCACTTCCCTGGTATGCCACTGTACTTGTTTTTAATATTGACTCAATACCTGTTTATCTACATCTGAATACACCATGATATATTAATTTGACTTATAACAGTCATCTAAAGTCGCATCAAATATCATATTTTTTCTACACAGAGAGCATATATGACGTACGGCTTGCGGATGGTGATCAATATAACAATGGTCGAGTGGAGATCTTCTATAATGATGAATGGGTGACAGTGTGTGATCACAACTGGGGGTGATGATGACGCTCAAATCGTATGTCACCAACTCGGACACAACTCCGGGAATGCAGTTGTTAAAAAAGATGCTTATTATGGACCAGGATCTGGTAGCAGCTATGACGTGGACTGCTTTTTCAAATCAAATCTATCGGCATGTTCCTTTGTTGAGGGTAATCCCATCATTTGTTCTCATCATGATGATGTAGGAGTAAAGTGTGGTAAGTTGTTTTTTTAACATAAAAAAGTAAGAAAATGGATTCCTCATCTTAGAGAGAATTCTTGTATAGTGATAGGTCTAGAGCATATATCCAGTCGTGGAGAACACTGGTGCCATAGGGATGCGTTAGACAATGGGGGGAATGCGACAAGGCTGTCGAGTTGGTTTAGGGTGAAGATAGGGGTGTAGTCATCTTTCTTTTTTTCACCTTCAAACATGTACAAAATTATCTAAATTTCGTCTATATCGCTCGCTGTAGAAAGGTAATAAAAACGATACCAATACTGATAGTCAGGGTTTATACAGCGCTTAGTGCATCGATGATATCTCACAGCGCTTTACATATGTATTATAACTATACCCCTGTCATCGGATTTACGCTTGCCCCGCACACAATGTATGCATAAATGATCCACTCCCTGGGAAGCATGCCAGCCTGGCGTCATTTTACAGACGCTCGCAATGTGCTGGGCAAACTACAATGATTTTGGAATACTACCAGGTACCCATTTCGCACATTGGTTGAGACAGGCAAATGTGAATTAATGTCTTGCTAAAGATGTAAGTGCTGGGATTTGAACCCTCAACCCTTTGATTAAGAGTCAATAAACCGCTTTACAACCACACCACCACATTCTGACAGATAAACATTTTAGTCTGCGTTTACAATACTTATATTTATGTTGATAATTTCATATCCATAGCTACGTAATGATATTCATTTCCCATTACTGCAGATAAGCATAAATAGATTATACCATTTAGACTGGAAATGAATTCGCGCGAGAGGGGGAAACTGAATTCAGATAAATAGGGCTTATTAAGAGTCGAAAACGGTACATCGAATCGTCTGCTTTTTCTCATAATTTAAGGAAACGTTAAAGCTTCCGCGCTTCGCGCGAGAGGGGGGAACTGAATTCGGATAAATAGGGCTTAATAATAGTCGAAAACGGTGCAACGAATCGTCTTCTTTCTATAATAATTAAATCAAACGTCTAAGCTTTTCGCGCTTCGCGCTGGAAGGGGAAACTGAATTCAGACGAGGATTAAGAGTCGAGAAGAGTACACCCCATCGTCTGCTTTCTCTAATAATTTAAGGAAACATGAAGGCTTCCGCGCCTCGCGCGAGAGGGGGGAACTGTATTCAGATAAATAGGGCTTATTAAGAGTCGAAAACGGTGCAACGAATCGTCTTCTTTCTATAATAAGTAAATCAAACGTCGAAACTTCCGCGCTTTGCCTGGGAGGAGTAAACCGAATTCAGACAAAGATTAAGAGTCGAGCACGGTTTAACAAATCGTCTACTTTCTCTAATAATTTAATGAAATGTAAAAGCTTCCGCGCTTTGCGCGGGAGAGAGAGGGAGAAACTGAATTCATACAAGGATTAAGAGTCGAGCACGGTTCAACGAATTGACTACTTTCCCTAATAATTTAATGAGACGCCAAACCTTCCCGCGCGGGAGGGGGGGGGGGGGACTGAATTCAGACAAGGATTAACAGTCGAGAACGGTACAGCAAATCGTCTTCTTTTTATAATAATGTAATGAAACGCCAAAGCTTTCGCGCTTCGCGCGGGAGGGGGGGGGGAATTCATTCAGATAAGAGTTAACAGTCGAGAAACGTACAATAAATCGTCTTCTTTTCCTAATAATTTAAGGAAACGTCTAAGCTTCCGCAGGCCTATCACCCACACCCCCTAATGAGCGCGCTTCGCGCGCTCTTTGAGTGATTCGCCTGCCCACTACCACCCTCCCTAAATGAGATCCTAGCTCCGCGCCTGCATTAAAATATATAGCTATGATGCTGACTAAGTTGACGAAATAATTCGTATATTTATGTCGTCGAGGAAAATGACCATTTGCGCATACGCAAGTACTATAGTCCGTAGGGAAAACAATTTAGCCTTCGGCCCCGGGTATATAGGGTTAAATTTGTAAATATTGGGACATTTAATTTTGTCGGTAATTGGGGGCTAGTTTTGTCGGTAATCGTTGGCCTCTACACCCCCCCCCCCCCCCCCCCACTACAAAAAAGGTCTAGCGACGCCCCTGACCATTATACATCATTTTCTTAGTGATGGGACTCAAAATATAAAGTTCGCATGTTCCAGACGAAATACTCAATCTTTATGTTACTACTTGAAAGTGTGTCGTCTTATTTCGGAGTTCATTTTAATAAAACACTACAGTTTGCAGATGTCAGTATTTCGAAATATGTCAAATTCTTTTACTTTATGGTTGTCAAATTTGGCATGTGCGTGCATGTATGTATGCATGTATAAATGTATGTACATCTGTTTGGGTATGTGTGTGCGTGCGTGTGTGTGTGTGTGTGTGTGTGTTTGTGCGTGCGCGATCGCGCGCGCTTGCGTAAATTAGTGTGGGCGTGTGCTCGTGCTAGTATGTGATGGCTATCGCCGATCACACCACCCCCCCCCCCCCCCCCCCCCACTCCTTGGCACGGATTTACGCCCCTGATCTGAACACAGCGTGACATATTAATTTGACTTATAGCAGTCATCTAAAAACGCATCAAATATCCTATTTTATCTACACAGAGAGTCGATATGACGTACGGCTTGCGGATGGCTCTCTATACAACAATGGTCGAGTGGAGATCTTCTATAATGCTGAATGGGTGACAGTGTGTGATGTCAATTGGAGTGATCGTGACGCTCAAATCGTATGTCGCCAACTCGGATACGACTCCGGGAATGCAGTTGTTAAAAATAATGCTTATTATGGACCAGGATCTGGTAGCATCTATAACGTGGACTGCTCTTTCTCTGGATCAAATCTATCGGCATGTTCCTTTGTTGAGGCTTCTCCCTCCAGATGTACTCATAATGATGATGTAGGAGTTCATTGTGGTAAGTTGATTTTTTAACATAAAAAAGTAAGAAAATAGATTCCTCATCTTAGAGAGGATTCTTGCATATCGGTCGTCAGTGATAGGTCTAGAGCATAAATCCAGTCGTGGATGGAACACTGGTGCCATAGGGATAAGTTAACCGATGGGGGGATGCGACAAGGCTGTCGAGTTGGTTTAGGGTGAAGATAGGGGTGTAGTCATCTTTCTTTTTTTCACCTTCAAACATGTAAATATTATCTAAATTCGTCTATATCGCTCGCTGTAGAAAGGTAATTAAAACACTAAAATTTAATTCGTCACGAGGACGAATAAGGTGGTCTTCCTTCAAGTTATATAGACATGTAAACAATGATGATCATGATGATGATCATGATACTGATGATGTTGATAGTAATGGTGATGACGATGATGATCATCATCATCAACAGACCATGATGACATCTGATTTTAAAAAAAATAAGAGACAATTTAGATAGTATATAGTCTCAGCTACAACATACTCAAAAATCAACAAAAATCAAGCCGAAATAACGGCGATATTGCTCGCAAAAGACAAGAATGTAGAATCCAAATTTGAGAAAAAGTTATCTCCCATAAGGATTACACGCAAAAAGTAATGGTTCAAGTGAAAATAGGGTAATAATAAAGTAAATATGGTTGTTTATTACATTATTTGCGATTGTACGTGTTTTAATATTCAAAGGAGATGGTACAGTGAAAGGTCAAAAAGAAAAAAAAGTGAATAAACAAAAGTGTTGGAGACGCCCGGACTCGAACCAGGGACCTCGAGGTCGGAAGTCAAGTGCGTTACCGTTATACCAAAACATTTCCCATAGAGATTACACGTAAACGGAAAATGGAATTCTCAAATCCCACTTTGTAAGAGAAATATGAGCATGATCCCGGCATCTGATCGAAAAATAAAGGGCACACTTGTGATAGCTTATTGTCAGAGCTACAACATACTCGATGGTCAGCGAAAACGAAGCTAAGACGACAGAGATATTGCTCGTGAAAGACGGGAATATAGATTCCAGTTTTCAGAAAAAGTTATGTCCCATAGAGAATACACGCAAAATGTAAAAAATTGACATGCCTCCTTTAATCGCAAAAATGGAAGTCAAGTGCGTTACCGATATACCAAAACATGTCCCATAGCGATTACACGTAAACGGAAAATGAAATTCTCAAATCTCACTTTGCAAGTGAAATATGAGCATGATCCCGGCATCTGATCGAGAAATAAATGTAACATTTGTGATAGCTCATTGTCTCAGCTACAACATACTCGATGCTCAGCGAAAACGAAGGTAAGACGACGGAGATATTGCTCGTGAAAGACGGGAATGTAGAATCAAGTTTTTTAGAAAAAGTCATGTCCCATAGAGAATACACGCAAAATGTAAACAATTGACATGCCTCCTTTAATCGCAAAATAACGCCATGATGCTTTCGTCAAAATGAAATTCGTGGTAGCTGCATCTGTAGAGAATTGTCTCAGCTAAAACATATCAAAATTTGGATGAAAATTGATCAATATTTACAGAGATACAATCAATTTTCTAAAAATATGATGACGTCATAATATGCAAATTGAAATTTTGAGTTCGGAGGCCATTATGATGACGTCATGAGTTAATTGAGGGTCAAATGAGACATGAAATCATATTTCCGACTCATACTTTATCAAGATATGAAAACAAAATTGGGCTCATCTTGCATCCTAGAGAGCTACAATGGATTTTGTATAGGCATGTTTTTGCCCATATATGCTATGTATTACAAGAGCTCGCACGCACGGACATTTACCTTGAACGGAGGCCATCATAAATACGTCATGAGTTAATTGAGTGTTCGAACGGAATTTACCTTGAACGGACGCTCATTTCGTTATTAATGGTCATAAAGAGATAAACATGGTATCAAATTGTTCGGAATAAAATGGGCAATACTATGATAGACAAAAAAAAGGCGATTCTAGGTTGCGTACGACCATTACGAACACAAACGTGCGCGTAAACGGAAAATGGGATTCTCAAATCCCACTTTGTAAGTGAAATATGAGCATGATCCCGGCATCTGATCGAAAAATAAAGGGCACACTGGTGATAGCTTATTGTCTCATCTACAACATACTCAAAGCTCAGCGTAAACAAAGATAAACGACGGAGATATTGCTCGCGAAATACGAGAATGTAGAATCCAGTTTTGAGAAAAAGTCATGTCCCATAGAGAATACACGCAAAATGTGAAAAATTGACATGCCTCCTTTAATCGCAAAAATACGCCATGATGCCATTGTCAAAATGAAATATTGTGTTAACTGCATTTGTAGAGAATATCCTCAGGTAGAACATATCAAAATTTGAAAGAAAATTGATCAATATTTACAGAGATACAATCAATTTTCTAAAAATCTGCTGACGTCATAATATGCAAATTGAAATTTTGAGTTCGGAGGCCATTATGATGACGTCATGAGTTAATTGAGGGTCAAATGAGACATGAAATCATATTTCCGACTCATACTTTATCAAGATATGAAATAAAAATTGGGCTCATCTTGCATCCTAGAGAGCTACAATGGATTTTGTATAGGCATGTTTTTGCCCATATATGCTATGTATTACAAGAGCTCGCACGCACGGACATTTACCTTGAACGGAGGCCATCATAAATACGTCATGAGTTAATTGAGTGTTCGAACGGAATTTACCTTGAACGGACGCTCATTTCGTTATTAATGGTCATAAAGAGATAAACATGGTATCAAATTGTTCGGAATAAAATGGGCAATACTATGATAGACAAAAAAAAGGCGATTCTAGGTTGCGTACGACCATTACGAACACAAACGTGCGCGTAAACGGAAAATGGGATTCTCAAATCCCACTTTGTAAATGAAATATGAGCATGATCCCGGCATCTGATCGAAAAATAAAGGGCACACTGGTGATAGCTTATTGTCTCATCTACAACATAATCAAAGCTCAGCGTAAACAAAGATAAAACGACGGAGATATTGCTCGCGAAATACGAGAATGTAGAATCCAGTTTTGAGAAAAAGTCATGTCCCATAGAGAATACACGCAAAATGTGAAAAATTGACATGCCTCCTTTAATCGCAAAAATACGCCATGATGCCATTGTCAAATTGAAATTTTGAGTTCGGAGGCCATTATGATGACGTCATGAGTTAATTGAGGGTCAAATGAGACATGAAATCATATCTCCAACTCATAATCTATTTAAATATGAAAGAAATTGGGGGGTATCTATCCATTCTGAAGAGTTTAGATGAATTTTGTATAGGCATGTTTTTGCCCATGTATTGTGGATACAGATAGCGCAGGTCGGCGCGTGCGTTCAACTTTGACAGCCGCTAATTGCGTTATTACTGGTCGGAAAAAGGTAATTAAGGTATCCAAATGCTTGGAAAAATGTAATAAATATGATAACAGAGAAAATTTGGCGATTCTATGTTGCAAAATGTCAGGACGCGCGGATACGCGCGGAAACGCGCGCGCAAATTTTAAAAATGCTTACAATGGCCTGAAACGTGTGCAAAATTTTTTTTAAACGAATTAGAGCATCTTAAAAATTTGATGCGTGCGTACGTGCGAGTCGAGGTGCGCGCACGGAATTTGTTGACTTTTTTAGTTGACCTTTGACCTGAAGTTGATGTATACCAAATATGGTTTATTTTTGATGACTCATTATTGAGATACGATAATGACCTGATTTTTACAAAATGGCGCCTGGATGACGTCACGATGACCTAATGACCTTGAAAAAGTAAATTAAACTTGAAATCATAGGGCTTGATGACTGACAAAAATTTAAAGGAAATTGACCATGTCGATTTCGAGTAAACGTGTGGACAAAAAAGTGTACGGAAGAAATAAAAATAAATAAAAATAAAGAATAAAGAAATAAAATTCTAACGAAATCAATAGGTGATCTGTCATCGACAGACCACCTAATAAAGAAAGAAAGAAAGAAAGAAAGAAAGAAAGAAAATTCTAGCGAAATCAATAGGTGATCTGTCATCGACAGACCACCTAATTAGTAATACTAATAGTCAGGGTTTATACAGCGCTTAATGCATCGATGATATCTCATAGCGCTTTACATATAATATGTATTATAACTGTACCCCTGTCATCGGATTTACGCTTGCCCGCACACAATGTATGCAAAAAATGATCCACTCCCTGGAAAGCATGCCAGCCTGGCGTCATTTTACAGACGCTCGCAATGCGCTGGGCAAACTACAATTATATTGGCATCCTACCAGGTACCTATTTCACACATGGGTGGAGACTGGCAAATGTGAATTAATCACTATGAAAATGACTGACAAAATATACAGTTCCTCAGGTAGATAAAGGAACATCCCTTCACTGCTATTATGTAAAAATGTGTAGAACAGGTGTCACATGCATATTCACCTTTTTACATAATAGCAGTGAAGGGATGTTCCTTTGTCTACCTGAGGAACTGTATATTTTGTCCGCTTTCTTTGTCCGTCACGTTCATAGTGAATGTCTTGCTAAAGGACGTCAGTGCTGGGATTCGAACCCTCAACCCTTTGATTAAGAGTCAAGTGAATAAACCGCTATACCACCACACCTTCTCATTCTGACAGACAAACCTTTTAGTCTGCGTTTACAATACTTATATTTATGTTTGATACTTTCATATCCATAGCTACGTAATGATATTCATTCCCCATTACTGCAGATAAGCATAAATAGATTTTACCATTTACACTGGAAATGGACATGATATTGTATTTAGAAAATCATTACGACGGCTGAATAAGACTCTTAATTTGCCATTGTGTTGTGATTACTGACTTTCATTAAAGTGTTTTATTTTCCTGTTTATTCGATGATGATTAGGTGCATTATATTTCGATTGCGCATGATCGTGATTTTTTTTCTTTCGTATTTGCTAAGATAATTCAATATTACGGATCTTATTCCTATAGATCGATAGTATCCTACTACACACAAGACGGCCGTCATGTTTCACAATTGTGAACATATACAAAATACAAAAGCTTTGGCAATTCCCGTGCCAATTAATACGATTCGAAAACAGATGAGAGAATAATGGATTCGTAGCTTATTTTATTTGTGTGTGTGTGTTTAATTTATGAGCATTATTATCATCGCCATTTTTATTATATTCACCCTTTTTTTTGCATTTCATGCTTTCAAGAATTTAAAAGGTAACATCCCAATATCGAGTTTTGGGGGTTTCTTTCAATACTCTTGATCATTGAAAATCCTTCTTTTTTTTTTCTTCATATTCCTTGCCCAATAGTATAAACATAGTGAGTCTCATTTGATTAACCTAACAGTAAAGAGATATATTTCAGGAAGTCAAATCAAATGTTGGAATGTTTATCAAGTGTCCAAAAGGAGCTAAATCCACTTTGGGTACTTCTGAGTAAATCACCTTTTTTTATTTCTCCACTTTCCCTTTAGCCATGTACCTTAATATTGTTATATATGTTAAAGGTGTCACCCTGGAGCAATAATATATGATAAGAAAAACTCTACCAGTTTTTCCTGATTTTTGCTAAATTTTTTAGATTTTTTCTTCGCGTGGATTTAGCTCCTTTTGGAATGAAACATAATATTGTACCTGCAATTTTTTTATATTTTTTCAATAAAGTCACTGAAATTTATTCAAATTTAGTAGGAAACCTTTCATTTGAAATAATGAAAGAGAAATCACAAATAAAAAAAACTTTTGAAAAGAAAGTTAATAACATATTACAGTTTCATTCCAAAAGGAGCTAAATCCATCTTTCATTCCAAAAGGAGCTAAATCCACAAAATCTAAACAAATTAGTAAAAATCAGAAATAACTGATATATTTTTTTTCTTATATATTATTGGTCCAGGGCAACACCTTTAACATATATAACAACATGAGGGTACATGGCTAAAAGGAAATTGGAGAAATAAAAAAGGTGATTTACTCAGAAGTACCCAAAGTAGATTTAGCTCCTTTTGGAATGAAACCGATTTGGATTTGGCTCCTTTTTGGAATGAAACATGATATTGTACCTAAATTTTGTCATACTTTCTAATGAAATTTTCGAATGTGATATAGTGCATTTTGTCTCCATGTAGGAAATCATTATTTTAAGACAGATAACTCAAGTTGGATAAAATATGGATTTAGCTCCTTTTGAAATCAAGCTCTTATTATGATGGAACCTAAATGAAAGCAAAATCAATGAGCAGAGCAACTATGCCAATTCCTCTCCCACTTCCCTGGTATGCCACCGTACTTGTCTTTAATATTGACTCAATACCTGTTTATCTACATCTGAATACACACAGACATATTAATTTGACTTATAACAGTCATCTAAAGTCGCATCAAATATCCTATTTTATCTACACAGAGAGTCAATATGACGTACGGCTTGTGGATGGTTCTATATACAACAATGGTCGAGTGGAGATCTTCTATAATGATGAATGGGTGACAGTGTGTGATCACAACTGGAGTGATCATGAAGCTCAAATCGTTTGTCGCCAACTCCGACACAACTCCGGGAATCCAGTTGTTAAAAATAATGCTTATTATGGACCAGGATCTGGTAGCATCTATAACGTGGACTGCTTATCTGGATCACATTTATCGGAATGTTCCTTTGTTGAAGCTTCTTCCGACATATGTACTCATAATGATGATGTAGGAGTTCATTGTGGTAAGTTGATTTTTAACAAAAAAAAGTAAGAAAATGGATTCCTCATCTTAGAGAGGATTCTTGTATAGTGATAGGTCTAGAGCATATATCCAGTCGTGGAGAACACTGGTGCCATAGGGATACGTTAGACAATGGAGGAATGCGACAAGGCTGTCGAGTTGGTTTAGGGTGAAGATAATACGGATCTTATTCTTATAGATAGATAGTATTCTACTACACGCAAGACGGTCGTCGTGTTTCACAATTGTGAACATATACAAAATACAAAAAGCTTTGGCAATTCTCATGCCAATTAAAACGATTCGAAAACAGATGAGAGATTAATGGATTCGTAGCTTATTTTATTTGTGTTTTTTTGTGTTACATTCATGAGCATTATTATTACCATCGCCATTTTTATTATACTCACCCTTTTTTGCATTTCATGCTTTCAAGAATTTAAAAGGTAACATCCCAATATCGAGTTTTTCGGGTTTCTTTCAATACTTGATCATTGAAAATCCTTTATTATTTTGTATATTCCTATTAACCTAACAATAAAAAGATATATTTCAGGAAGTCAAATCAAATGTTGTAATGTTCATCATGTTTTAAATTTGAAAAGGCAATGATATCATGTATACTGAAGCGCATTATAAGTCCTATATGATGAAACCTAAATGAAAGCAAAATCAATGAGCAGAGCAACTATGCCAATTCCTCTCTCACTCCCCTGGTATGCCACTGTACTTGTCTTTAATATTGACTCAATACCTGTTTATCTACATCTGGATACACCATGACATATTAATTTGACTTATAACAGTCATCTAAAGTCGCATCAAATATCATATTTTATCTACACAGAGAGTCAATATGACGTACGGCTTGTGGATGGTTCTATATACAACAATGGTCGAGTGGAGATCTTCTATAATGCTGAATGGGTGACAGTGTGTGATCACAACTGGGGTGATCATGAAGCTCAAATCGTATGTGGCCAACTCGGATACGACTCCGGGAATCCAGTTGTTAAAAATAATGCTTATTATGGACCAGGATCTGGTAGCATCTATAACGTGGACTGCTCTTTCTCTGGATCAAATCTATCGGCATGTTCCTTTGTTGAGGCTTCTTCTTCCAGATGTACTCATAATGATGATGTAGGAGTTCAGTGTGGTAAGTAGTTTTTTAACATAAAAAAGTAAGAAAATAGATTCCTCATCGTATAGAGGATTGTTGTATATCGATCGTCAGTGATAGGTCTAGACACTATGAACATGACTGACAATGAGAGCGGACAAAATATACAGTTCCTCAGGTAGACAAAGGAACATCCCTTCACAGCTATTATGTAAAAAGGTGAATGTGCATGCGACACCTGTTCTACACATTTTTACATAATAGCAATGAAGGGATGTTCCTTTGTCTACCTGAGGAACTGTATATTTTGTCCGCTCTCATTGTCAGTCATGTTCATAGTGAGAGCATATATCCAGTCGTGAAGGGAGAACTGATGTAATAGGGATACGTAAACCAATGGGGGAATGCGACAAGGCTGTCGAGTTGGTTTAGGGTGAAGATAGGGGTGTAGTCATCTTTCTTTTTTCACCTTCAAACATGTACAAATTATCTAAATTCGTCTATGACGCTCGCTGTAGAAAGATAATAAAAACAATGCTAATATTAATCGTCAGGGTTTATACAGCGCTTAATACATTGATGATATCTCATAGCGCTTTACATATGTATTATAACTATACTCCTGTCATCGGATTTACGCTTGTCCGCACACAATGTATGCAAAAATTATCCACTCCCTGGGAAGCATTCCAGCCTGGCGTCATTTTACAGACGCTCGCAATGTGCTGGGCAAACTACAATGATTTTTACATCCTACCAGGTACCCTTTTCACACATGGGTTGAGACAAGCAAATGTGAATTAATGTCTTGCTTATGCTATGGTCACATTACCCGAAAGTAGCCTGCTCGGCGGCCGAGCGGCGAGTTTTTAGCCAAGGCTGTCGAGAAGTCGCCGCCTGGTCGCCGCCCGGTCGCCGCTGGTAGATCAGTCGGTCACTGGGCGGCTAGTCCAAAATCGGTCGGCACCCTTAATGCTATGGTCACATTACCCAAAAGTAGCCTGCTCGGCGGGCGCGCGGCGAGTTTTTAACCAATTCTGCCGGGCGGCGGCCGCCCAGACACCGCTCTTTTTTAGGGCATCGCTCGGTCGCCGCTGAAGTTTTAGCGCGGAGTTAAAATTTGGGCGGCGCCTGCTCACTTTTCACTCGCCGCCCAAAATACATGTTGATAATTTCATATCCATAGCTACGTAATGATATTCATTCCCCATTACTGCAGATAAGCATAAATAGATTTTACCATTTACACTGGAAATGGACATGATATTGTATTTTGAAAATCATTACAACGGCTGCAAAAGACTCTTAATTTGCCATTGTGTTGTGATTACTGACTTTCATTTAAGTGTTTTATTTTCCTGTTTATTCGATGATGATTAGTTGCATTATATTTCGATTGTGCATGAACGTGTTTTTTTCTTTTGTATTTTCTAAGATAATTCAATATTACGGATCTTATTTCTATAGATCGATAGTATCCTACTACACACAAGACGGCCGTCATGTTTCACAATTGTGAACATATACAAAATACAAAAGCTTTGGCAATTCCCGTGCCAATGAATACAATTCGAAAACAGATGAGAGAATAATGGATTCGTAGCTTATTTTATTTGTGTGTGTGTGTTACAATTATGAGCATTATTATTACCATCGCCATTATCATTATTATCACCTTTTTTGCATTTCATGCTTTCATTTTCATTTCATTTTCATTTTATTTTATTTCAACACGGATCACTTGCTTTAGCCAATTGCTGTTCTTCAGCAAGTCCGTGCATACATAATAAAAATCACATACAAAGTAATATACAATTCAAATTAAGACGCAATACAAATTAACCAATTCCAACAGTAATAATAATAAATAATAATATTGGATTCTTATATAGCGCACGTCGTATCGACCTTGCAAGGTCATCGAGGCGCTCCAACAAAAGAAGATCTGATTTAAAATCAATTGAATAAAATATTATGAAAATAATTATAACGAGCATGATGAACAACATAATATAATAATTAATGAATACATATATAAAATGAAATAAAATAAAGTAAAAGTTAAGTTAAAATTAGGAATTGAAAATTAAAAATGTATATATATTTAAATGAGCAAACTGGCAAACATTGATTATAACTATATTGAGAAGGCAGCTAGTATGATTGCACAGTATATTGCACAGATTGCGAACAAGAGGCATAACAGAGAGGGAGATAGTTAGATATATATATATAGAGAGAGAGAGAGAAAGAGAAAGATGTGAGGGAGAGAGAGAAGAGAGAGGGAGAGAGAGAGAGAGAGTTAGAGATAAAGAGAGAGAGAGAGACGGAGAAAAGGAGCCAATATAGTACTATCTCACTCTACTGTCTAATTTGAAACTGTAAAAGCTCGAAGCTTTTACATCATAGGGTAACTCATTCCATCGTTTTGACCCACTGTATTGCAGACTTCTCTTCTTAAAGTTAGTTTTAACCGGTGGTAGTCTTACAACATAATTACTGTTACTAAATACAAATTGATTACATGTACTCTCTGGTAGCAAATCATGTGCAATTTTGTACATTATATGTAAAGTGCGTGTATTCGCCTCTCCTCAAGTCTTTTGACATCTAATTTGGTAAATAATAGTTCGGACGGATACATCCAATCAACATCTAATACACAACGAAGAGCTCTACTTGAAGCCTTTGTAGATGGTCGTTAAGTACTTTTCCTAAGTTTCCCCAGATTAGATCACAATAGTCAAATTTGCTTTGTATTAGGCTCTTATAAAATACCAATGCTGTCTGTTGTGATATAAATTGACGAATTCTTTTGAGTAAATACAGACTTTTCCTTGCGTCTTGTTTAAGCTTATCTGCTTGCTTGCTCCAGTCAAAGTATTCATCAAGTACAATTCCAAGGTATCTAATTTCCGTTACTCTTTTGATTACATTTGTTCCAATACAAACATCAGGCACATTTATCTTTCTAATCCGATTTCTACTTCCTACCAACAAAAACTCGCATTTCTTTACATTCAACGCCAATTTATTATTTACCAACCATTTGTTAAAGGGACTTGGTAACATTGTTCAGATGAGAGATGGTGGAGCTAAGGTAGTGACTTCAATGCTCGATGTACAATTAAAGATAATCTGAAAATTTGAGTGAAAACGGACCATTATTCATGGTACAAATTGGGAAAAACTTATCTGATCGATTTCTTAATTCTCCCAATTATATTATTACAATTAAATTACATTTTAGGTGAATGTAAATCGTCACAAAGCAATAAAATGGCTCTACATTCTATTCCAGACATTTAAGTGTTGACAGATTTTTTGATAGCCTGTTTTATGTCTTTTTTTCATGGAAAAACGGTTGGGAAAATTCAAAAATGGTTGTGAGAATTTACTGTTAATCACTGTTAGAGAGGGTGTCATACATTGACGCCTTCAAAGAAAACCATAGATATCTTCGTGGTTTGAGAATTTTGTCAGGATTTCTTGCATGTCAGAGGGTTAGTACAGTAGAAGGAATATAGAAAGTAACATTTTATACAAAAATTAAGCAATTTTTTCATCAACTTTCAACAATGTTACCGAGTCACTTTAAAGGTACTATGTCCTATTTGCAGGCCCAACAAATGAAAAAGTTAAATTCCAACTGCATTTGAAAGATAATATTAATTTAGAACTTCCCTAAAAAAGGTGGGGCTTGAAAATGTCTTCAAGTGGGAAAATAACGACTATTAGTTGTCAAATCGACTTTAGGGCTATAGAGCCCAAAAGTAATAGTCTTGATTTTCAGACAATTGTACCGAATGGTCATACGTTTTATGCTGCGCAAAGATTCAATCAGTTTAAGTATCCTTTACAACTCTTTTCATGTATGTTATTACCAAAGAAGTCTAGCAAGTAAACGGGTTTCCTTGCATAATTTGAATATGAGGACACTGCTAGCGTTTATATTTCACAGATAGGACATACATGACATATTCATAATTCCTGCAAAGTTCTACAGCATTTGAGGTTGGCTGCAAAAAGGACATAGTACCTTTAATAGCTGAGAGATCATCAGATTGTTGACCAGAGCGTTCACATTCTTATTTTCTACGTATATACATGTGTCATCTGCATAAAGGGACACTCTGTAATTGTTGAGAACATTAGTTAAGTCGTCAACATATAAAACAAATAGAAGGGGGCCAATATTACTCACCTGTGGAATTCCACATGTAATAATTTGGAAAGATGATTTAATACCATGAACAACTGTACATTGACGACGTCCAACCATATAATCCTCGAACCATTTCAAAACATTCCCATTAATGCCCTTTCTCTTTAATATGTTAACAATTAATCGTGGTCTACTGTATCAAATGCTTTTCTCAAATCTAAAGCGACTATCTCAACATGGTTTCCTTTGTCCAGACTATCTAGTATACTTTTAGTGACATCGAGTAAGGCAGTCATTGTTGAATGATTCGGACGAAAACCTGATTGTTGCGCACATAGTAATGAGTTTTCATTCAAATACTTATACACTTGGCTAAATATAATTTTCTCTACGATTTTAGCAAATACAGACAATATAGAGATGGGTCTATAGTGTCCGATGTCAGTTTTGTCACCCCTTTAAATATAGGTGTGGCTCTTGATAGTTTAAACTGAGGAGATATTTCTCCGGTTCGTAATGACAAATTAATAATGTAGCAAAGTGGTTTTACTATATAAGTTAAAATAGGTTTAATCAGTGAAACGGGTATGTCATCGAGTCCTCCGGCCTTCTTACAATCGAGGTTATTGATTACTTTTGTTATATCATCCTTAGTCATTTTCTTAATCTCTGATATTTCGTTTGGACACACCTTATCCGGATTAACATCACCACTGTTTTCTACATCATCTATCATACTAGCATTTTGTATATTTCGTCCAATACTCGAAAAAGACCGATTAAATCCCTCTGAAATGTCTATTTTGTCATCATATTCTTTACCATCATTCTTAATATGTTGGATTTTTGATACATTTTTCTTCTAACATAATTCAAAGATTTCCATACTTTTAGAATTAGGGGTTCTGTACCACACCACCACAAAGAATGGTTTAACGTTGGATTTGATCTCCAAAACAATCATTTCCAGATCATCTTCACATATATCACTCCGAACTATGTAGTTTATTGAACTTTTTATGTAGATAGCTATACCGCCACCAGCACGATTTCTATCTTTACGTATGAGATCGAAACCATCTATACCAATTTCAGTATCACAAATATTCTCACTTAAATGTGTCTCACTGAGAGTCATTAATTCCGAGTCAGTTTTCTTCATTAATAATAATAATAGATCACATTTATAACGCGCCTAATACATTACATTAGTAATCGTATTTCATCTAAGTTCTTTGTTAACGATATACAATTCAAATGAGCTATTTTCAATCCCTTCTCAATGTGAAATGATTCCAATTAGGCATCAATGTTGTTGTTTTCCTCTGTGACTTCTACCCGAGCTATTGTTCTGTAATTACACTTTTTTTCTTCAGTAAAAATGTTTCCAGGGAGTTCTTTAAAGTAACACTTTGGACATATCCAGTCATCGGCACTTATTTTCACGAGAGCATGTAAGGTGACACCAGTTGGTACATTTGACACATAGGAGTGCATTCTGGTTGTTATATACATTTTTGCGGCAAATTATACATGGACACTTAATTATCATAATTTAAGGAGATAACTCTAGAAATCATTCTACGCCTCGAACAGTTCCTATAGTTTATCAATATCATGTTTGGAGTTGATGAGAACACGTTTGTTTTCCTTGGTGAAGGCAAAGATGTAGTGAGCACTATTTTTATTTTTATTTTGTTTGCTCCCGAAAATTTGAAAATCGCGCCGGCCGAAAAGTCGCTCAGTGGGGGGGGGGGGGATGGGGGGGGGGGGGGGGGGTAGTGAGCCCTTTTTTGTTTTGGTCCTCGAAATTTGAAAATTTGCACCCGCCCCCCCCCCCCCCCTTGGGCGCCAGGGGGGGGGTATCCCAACCCCCCAAAGAGGTAAAAATCACGTGTTTTTACATGATTTTTGTTCTCAAGGGACCCCCCCCCCCCCCCCCCTCCCCTTTGGATCCGCCACTGCACTTGATTAACCTAATAATAAAGAGATATATTTCAGGAAGTCAAATCAAATGTTGGAATGTTCATCAAGTTTTAAGTTTGAAAAGGCAATGATGTCATGTATACTGAAGCACATTAAGTCCTATATGATGAAACCTAAAATGAAAGCAAAATCAACTAGAAATGCAATCGTGTCACAATGATGTGCGTGCAATGGCTATGTTTCTTAGTGTCAAACGAAAGAGCTTCTCTCGGACTATCCAGAGCAATTTGTACGAAGTTTGTAGCTTCTGTGATAGTGGAGATAGGTAGGGCGAAAGAAAGGCCTCAACAGTGACCTTGATGGGATGGTAGTGACTACGCCTACGAAGTTTGAAAGAAATTGGGATAGGGGAAAGAACCTAGAAAGGGCTCGCAAGCACTGCGTGCAAAAACCAATGGGATTTGGTGCATGTTCGTCATTGCAATCAAGATCGTTCTGGGGGCCAAAAGCGTGAACCCGATATGCCCCATAGACAACGCGTGTAATGCATGGGCGGAAAACATACAGGATCTGTATTATGACCGGAGTTAAATTGTTTTTTCTCTCTCTCTTTATGTCTCTTTATGGGCCGTATTTGGTATCATTAGAAAGAGAATTTCATGGTTGTTTTGATAATCCTATCGAAACACGTGATGTAAAATAGATTTATAGGACAAAATGGCGTCTTAAATGGCCCCCTTGACCAATTTCTAAAATCCGGCCATGAGGTGCCCTGCGTATTGAAACTCGGCATGTCACTGCAAATTTTCAAGGGAAAAAAAGATCGTTTAAGGGGCGAAAAGCAGTCTGAAAAAATGACGTCTTAGCCGATACGTGTTAGACTCGGGCGGAAACTCGGCGGAATTCGTATAGTGACCTTTGTTCAAATGCGATTTACTCACAATTTGCTGTGTGACACCACTTTTATCTGCGCGCAATGTATTGACGCATTAAACGCGCTATTACGTAATGCATAGTAAATTCATCATTTTGGCAAAAACTTTGCGCTGACATATTCGAAGTTTTTACCAAACTTGGCAAACAGTTGTCACATATATGAATACACATGTCTGCCAAGTTTCATTGATGTAGGTATAAAGATCGTAATTTAAGAGCAAGTTTAAGTTATTTTTGGAATTTTCTTGAAAATGGCGAATTTGGAGGGCATTTTTCTCAAAGACGGTCAGTGTTAGGGTATATAATTATGTATATGGCTGAAAAGGGCATAACTTCAAGTATCTAAATCCAAAAAAGGGTACGGGTTTGCCAAGCCAAAATGGAGATACGGCCACAGAAAGAAAGCCAAATCCCAGAACTTTAGAGGGCGCTATTTATGTTGTGCATAGCCATTGGAGCGTGAAATTTGGCATGGCTATGTGCAATTATAAGATAAGGATACTGTGAGATTTAAATACTTAGGGGTCAATTTTTCAAGAATTTGAGAGATTTTTGACGGAGTCGGTTTCAGATATGAATTTTGAGTACGAAGATGGCATTTTGAAGGTCAGGTTATATACATCTCTTAGACTATCTAGAGGAATTTGTTAGAAGTTTGTCGGATCCAGGATAGTGGAGATAGGAAGGAAGAAAGAAAGGCCTTAAAATGGACCAGAAACGGACAAAATGGCGCCTGGATGGTTATGCATGAGTTATTTCGAAAATCGAAAAAGTAAGTGACCTTGATGAGATGCTAGAGACTATGCCTATGAAATTTGAAAGGAAATGGACATGAGGAAAGCACCTAACTAGGAGTAACAAACACTATGTGCAAAACGAATGCGATTTCCGGACGATAAGGATAAGGAAAACCAGGAGGAGAATATTAATGGGGCAGAATGTGAACGAAAACAAGGCAATGACGAAGGTCGTCATTGCAATGAGCAGAGCAACTATGACCCCTGTTACAGTGAGCAAAAGGCCAGGCCAGGCCGCGGCCTGGCCGTGGCCTGGCCTCGCACTGTAACAGGGCAAAAGGCCAAATGCGAGGCCAAACTGGCCGCGCATTTGGCCCTGCTCTGGAGGTAGTCTCGGCCGCGGCCTGGCCCCGCAATTTCTCACTGTAAACGCACGCGGGGCCAGGCCGCGGCCTGGCCCCGCATTTATTCATTGTTAACGCACTAAATGCGCGGCCAATTGCGCGGCCTGGCCCGGCCCCGCAATTTTGTGCGTTTACAGTGCGAGGCCAGGCCGCGGCCTGGCCTCGCACTGTAAACGCGTAAAAATGCGGGGCCAGGCCAGGCCGTGGCCAGGCCGCGGCCTGGCCCGGCCGCTAATTTTTTTTTCCCAAACAGGTTTGCCAATGCTAATATTTCCGGTCATCTGATTGGCTGATATGTTACGTCATTAGCAATGACGTAATCGTTAGGGTGAATGATAGCGTTATAGAAATCATGCGGAATCACTCTTCATCAACCCATCGTTGGCTCAATCGGTAAGGTCAGCGTAATACAATCATAGAGTCATGGGTTCAAGTCACAGTTTATTCCGTATTTTTGCCTTTATAAATAGTGAGGCAAAGCAATAAAAAATCAAAGTCTAATTGTTTGTGACCTCTTTCCAAGCTGCTAATGACGTATCAGCCATTGAGAAGAACGGAAATATAAGAAATTGCAAACCTGTTTGGGAATAAAAATTTCGCGGCCCGGCCACGCAATTTTCTCACTGTAAACGGGGTCTATGCCAATTCCTCTCCCACTTCCCTGGTATGCCACTGTACTTGTCTTGAATATAGACTCAATACCTGTTTATCTACATCTGAATACACCATGACATATTAATTTGACTTATAACAGTCATCTAAAGTCGCATCAAATATCATATTTTATCTACACAGAGAGCATATATGACGTACGGCTTGCGGATGGTGATCAATATAACAATGGTCGAGTGGAGATCTTCCAACATGGTGAATGGGTGACAGTGTGTGATCACAACTGGGGTGATGATGACGCTCAAATCGTATGTCACCAACTCGGACACAACCCCTGGAATGCAGTTGTTAAAAATAATTCTTATTATGGGCCAGGATCGGGTATCAGCATCTATTCCGTTGTCTGTCAACGCTATGCATCACATCTATCGGAATGTTCCTTTACGCAGATATTCGCTCCCTACTGTACTCTTAATGATAATGTAGGAGTTCAGTGTGGTAAGTTGTTTTTTTAACATAAAAAAGTAAGAAAATAGATTCCTCATCTTAGAGAGGATTCTTGCATATCGATCGTCAGTGATAGGTCTAGAGCATATATCCAGTCGTGGAGGGAGAACTGATGTTATAGGGATACGTAAACCAATGGGGGAATGCGACAAGGCTGTCGAGTTGGTTTAGGGTGTAGATAGGGGTGTAGTCATCTTTCTTTTTTCACCTTCAAAATTGTAAAAATTTTCTAAATTCGTCTATATCGTCGCTGTAGAAAGGTAATAAAAACAATACTAATACTAAAAGTCAGGGTTTATGCAGCGCTTAATGCATCGATGATATCTCATAGCGCTTTACATATGTATTATACCCTTACCCCTGCCATCGGATTTACGCTTGCCCGCACACAATGTATGCAAAAATTATCCAATCCCTTGGAATAATTCCAGCCTGGCGTCATTTTACAGACGCTCACAATGCGCTGGGCAAACTACAATGACTTTTTCATCCTACCAGGTACCCATTTAACGCCTGGGTGGAGACTGGCAAATGTGAATTAATGTCTTGCTAAAGGGACGTCAGTGCTGAGATTCGAACCCTCAACCCTTTGATTAAGAGTCAAGTGAATAAACCGCTATACACCACACCTTCTCATTCTGACAGACAAACCTTTTAGTCTGCCTTTACAATACTTATATTTATGTTGATAATTTCATATTCATAGCTACGTAATGATATTGATTCCCCATTACTGCAGATAAGCATAAATAGATTTTACCATTTACACTGGAAATGGACATAATATTGCATTTAGAAAATCATTACGACGGCTGAATAAGACTCTTAATTTGCCATTGTGTTGTGATCATGCACTTTCATTAAATTGTTTTATTTTTTCTATTTATTCAATGATGTTTTGCATTTTATTTCAATTGTGTATGAACGTCTTTTATAATTTTCTTTTGTATTTTCTAAGACAATTCAATATTACGGATCTTATTCGTATAGATTCTTTGATTTTAGCTATTTTATGTTGTTATGATGTCAGGAAAAAAAATCGACCTTAACGAATGATTTGGAAAAGGTCGACATTCTGCCAGCGAGGTAGTTTATGTTTAATCTTGATATCTCATCTAATATATTTTCATAACGCAATTATCCGAACAAAATAAAAACGTGTTAGAAATTTAGCATTCTCGCAACGAAAAACAGAGAAGTTAATATTCTGCCGAGAGAGGTTAGCCTATTTAAGCATGGTCATTATATATGTAATAGAAATTCCTTTACTTGGCATGCATACAATCTTCATATCGTATTCATGCTTGCATCTTGGTACTTTGTATCACCTACGCAACGGATAAACGTATACCACTGTGTATTATAATAGCACAATTTTCAAGATCAGTTCCACGTTATACTAATTAGCCCTCACAAAATTAATTAACCAATATGAGAAACTAAACGTTATAACAACATTTCGTCAAGAGAAAATGTTGAGAGCATTGTGTAATAAATATTTTTAACCCCCTTTCATAGGTGATGAACCAACAACAGCAAGTCCGTCCTCCCAAGTACTTCCGACTGTCTTGCTGGTGGCGCATCTGCACTTGAGGGTCGAGTAGAAATCTACT